>JANAVB010022200.1:1480520-1680520 GCA_029216955.1 Iris pallida
ATCAACACAGTGAAGCACGATTCTCAAGTATCTTCATAGACAACTTTACTTATTTTGTTGCTCGTAAAAGATCAACTTAACGAAATATATTCATGTTGAAAAACCTTTTATATTGGTGAGAGTGAATCATATTATCACTATGCAAATAGTATATTAAATCCCTATTTCACTAAAGTTTCTATATCTACTACTAAAGAAGTTAAAAAATTCTAAAATGAAAAAGAAACATTGAAAGATAGTTTTGTAGATAATAGTAATTTTTTGTAAACTTTGATATAAACTAGTAAACAA
This sequence comes from Iris pallida, assembly GCA_029216955.1. Lineage (NCBI taxonomy): Eukaryota > Viridiplantae > Streptophyta > Magnoliopsida > Asparagales > Iridaceae > Iris > Iris pallida. Next base: position 1,480,812 of record JANAVB010022200.1, read on the forward strand.
AATTATCATTTAGCTTGCATCACGACACACTATTAGATGCAAACTAAGTTTTACAAAAATAAATTTTTGTCTAAGACCGTTAGAATTTCTGCATAGTGAATCTGCAATCGGTGGAGTCATATTACAAATTTTACGTGAATGTTATATTCATAATAAAAAAATTAATTTTTTTAAAATATACTAATAGTACTTCTTGTGTCTTTTAAGACCTCAATTTTTGCCTGTACTAGAAGGATAATTCTTTAAAATAAGATATGATTGTCATATTAATTTAATTATAAATATTATCTTCAACTTTTTCATGCGAATTTTGAAAATATTAGAACAAGTCTAGTTAGTCTTCTCCAAGATAAAACAAGAGTCTAAAATATTATGTGCGAAATATGGTTTAACATTTAGGATATTTGTTAAGGATGCAACACAATGAAAGAATTCTACGTATTTGATGTTGAAATCTTATATTATTATAGAGATGTTACATACTATATTAGTGTTAATCCATGTTTTGATTACTAAATAACTGATAATGATTGGTTTTTTGCTACTTCAATTTATGAAATTTTAGAATATTTGTATTACAATGTTACATGTACTTTTATCCAGAGTTTATTATCCAACTTCTCCTTTAGTTTTAACAGAGATTATCAATGTTTCTATTTATTTGCAAAATATAGAAATGATCATGATTTTGATTATGTTATTTCTAAAACTGAAACAATTTTTTAAATATTAGCGTGAAATATCTTTTATATTGTTTGCTGTGGTTTTAGATCCTAAAATCAAATTCGATGATGTATTTATATTGTTAGATGATTTTCATGACAGTATGGACATTGAGGCAAGTAGCTTTAAATAAAAATTAAAGAATGTTTGTATACTCTAATTAGTTTATATGGAAAAGGTTGTATCGAGTAGTAGTAGCTATGGTTTAATTTCTAAGTTACCTCATACTAAGAATATAGTACAAAGGAAAAAATAAAAACAATCTTTCCTTCCAACTCAAGAATTATCCTTGCATTTAAACTCTTATGATGAAGATGATGAGGATTCTGAATCAATATTTTTATTTTAGAATGGTAGAAAAGGCCATGAATTTTTTTTTCATATACTTTATTCTTTAGCACGTGATCTTCTAATGGTCATAGTGTCCATGATACCATTGGAATCTTGTTCTTGTGCAGATTCAAGAATACTAAGCAAGAAGAGAAGCATCATGCTATCGGATATTTTGGAAGTCTTGTGTTCATGTTCAAGATTTGGTTTGTGTGGAAAAACTGACTCAACATTTAAGAGATGAATGTGCCAATATTAATTAACTAGATTTTCAGTTTCTTACTATGGACGACCCTACTGGAGGAAGAGTAATTGAACAATGAACTCGACAGGAGGCCGAATACTTGAAGATCAAAATGTAAATGAAATTTGTCACTATTTTTAGTTTAGCAAATAGACTATATTAAATTTCTGAAATTAATAAAATTAATAGTGATTATTTCTTTCAAATCCGACCCACTACTTTTCGAATTCTGGACCGGAACGGATTTGAATTTAGATTTTTAGGTGAAACCCAGCCCGTCGGACTGACTCATAACCGATCAAACCCGGTCACCCGGACCGACGATTGACACCTTGAGGTACATGACAATATCTCTTGTGGGTGCCACTGCGATCGGTTCTGCAAATGCATATGCGGATATCATTTTTAATTCTTTTTTTTGTGTGACATACTCATTAAACATCATCGAGAGGATGCCGCCATCATTACAGTCTCAAATGTGTTCTGGAGGTCAAATATCGGAGATATTATCACCTACAATCATACAGAGAAAGCAGTGCCCCAGTTTGACTAAAGCCACCCTTTGGGCGATGCTTATTGCCGACCCTCCAAAGAGCAACAGTCTCTATTGTGTTCTTTAGCCTTATTAAATGCCAATAGGTAATTAAGGTGCCACTGTTAATTGGTTGGTGGGGATTTTAAGATTCTAGCTTTTCTTATAGCGATGGGCTATTTGATGTGTACCTATTATTCTATGAAGGATGGACCATTTTGCCGATTTTTTTACAAAGATCTCGAAATAGTGTTGCTGTCATCGAGATGTTCTGATGAAGATGCTTATAGAAACAGAGTCTATGTGGAAGAGTAGAAGTAACCATGCACAGTTGCCTAAGATCGATCGCCTGCATGTCCCCTTCTTGTCCCTGCTATAGGTTGATGATTGATCACCAGATTAATTATTAGCTTTTCTCGCTGGAAACATGATCTTTGTTGTTGTTAATTATCTAAGTTTTTTTTTCTATCATATATGATTGTGCATGTGATTATCTAATATCGGAAATGATATTTTGTCCGCTCATAGTCACCCCGGATCGAAGGCCAATGGCTGCAGACTATGTAGCCGCTAACCGGTGCGGTCACCCTCTAGCTAGGGACGGACAATATAGCAGCGTCCATATGGAATAAAAAGTTGTTATGATTGGTTGTCGACCTATTTATTGATTGCACTGTGAGCGAAGATATCATTACCGATCGATGATTAAAATAGTTCGTCTTTTCATGTTCTTGCATGCTTCCTTACGTAGTATACGCCATCAACGGACAGAGAAATGTGGCCCAAGGGGACATTGATTAAGTGATCTAATCACCGATGCCAACCTCCAAGTTTTTCTATTGTATGTATAAATATGTATATGATAATCCAAAGACTGCTTCCCAACCTGTCTTTTGTTCCACAATAGTAGTCATGTATGATCACGAAAGTTGGACAATAATCCGGTTAGTGTTGATTCTTTCTCCAAATGGATGGTGTAAAGTTGGATTAAACAAATGCTTGATTCTGCATGCAATTGGTACTGCATGGCGCATGCATTGTATATTCAGCTACAAGCCTACAAGCTCAATATATTTCGGATGAGTGTTGACATATAAAATTTGAAGTAACTGTACACAATGTCCTCTCCTTCAATTTGAGTCGCTGTTTGCGCAATCGTTACGTTTAAGAATCATATTTTAGGTTGCTTATCAACATCGCCTTATCGAGACTATATATATATATATATATATATATATATATATATATATATATATATATATATATATATATATATATATATATAAAGCGGATCAAAAGTCTTCCTTAGAAAACCTTCTAAAAACTCACTCTCAGGTCTCAGCCGTAATTTAATGTTAATATTAATGTTATTATTAATGTTAATATTAATATTAATGTTAAATACTAAAATTAACATTAAACTTAACATTAAAATTAATATTAACATTAACATTAATATTAACATTAACATTAACATTAACATTAAATAAAAATAAAAAAAAAATTAATATTAACATTAACATTAATATTAACATTAAATTACGACTGAGAGTGAGGGAGTTTTTTGGAGGGTTTTCTGAGGGGGGCTTTCGATCCGCTCCCTATATATATATATATATATATATATATATATATATTGTTGGGTTTTGGCCTTTTGTATTGGAAACTTTAGCCCCACATCGGCTATGCCAAAAGAGTTGTATCTCTGTATATTAGCTATGCTCTTTTAGAGATGCACATGTGGTGTGAAGGTGCACATGGGTTTGCAATGTGGGAGTATTTTCTAATGGAAAAAAGGCTAAATCAACAATGAAGTATTCATGCTTTTTGCTCTTGGAAAATTTATTTTTATTGGAGCTAAGCCTTGTAGGGGCTTAGCGACTCGGACTCATGAGGCGTAATGTGGCGTTTTGTTGGCGCACTTTGCACTTAGCACGTCAGCATCGTCGCTAGGCGCATAATGCGCTTAAGTTGCGCGAGCCGGTTGTGCGCCCAGTTGCGCGGGTTGCGCATGTGGCTCAGTGCGCGCGGTGTGCAAGGCGGCGGGGGTGCTTAACTTGCATTAGATCGTGCCTGTGCATGATCTAAGCGGTTACTGCACGTTCGGAGTAGTTTTTACCATGTCCCGAACATTATGCTAACCGGACAGTTGCAACTCAGGCCTATAAAAGGTCTCTTCTCTCTCAAGGGAGGAGATAGAGGCTAATACAGAAAGTTACAAGTTTACAAGTGTTTCTTAGCACAAGTAAACAGAAGCTGTGGGAGAGACGAGAAACGTTGCACCAGCGTTGCATTTGCACGAGAGTCCGTGTACCATCCGAGGAGTCAGAAGAGCAAGAGTGTTCCAAAGTTCTTCGACGAACTTGCTGGTTTCTGGAAGCTATTCGTGTGGGGGAGAATATAGCTTTGAGCAATGGTGATCATTCACCCCAGCAGGCCATTATCCATCTATCGTCTGTCATCTTCTCTGCTGCTATTTGCATATCGATCCGTACCTTCTGTTTAGAAGTGCTACTGTCGTTTTCTACTGGTTACGAAATCTTTTTAGATTCTCATAATCCAGAATCCTCCTAGGATCTCTGTTGTGCACCTTCTTTAAAGTGTTGCGTTGAACATTGTCTTTATAATTGTTTCATTTTTTCAGTTTTCCATCAAAAATTGTGCCCCGGCACTAACAATCTCAAAGCTATATTGCTACGATGGAAAACTTCCGTGCTTCACTCGTCAATCCTAACTTTTCTAAGTTAGAGAAATTTGATGGTGAACACTATCAAATCTGGAAAAGAAAGATTTTTCTCAATATTCAGTTCTCTGATGTTGATCACGTCTGATTGAGGAGGAACCTACTGTTCCAGAGAATGGATCGACAGCCGCAATCGCAACGGCTGCTAAGAACCAAAAAAAGTTGAGAAGGGACAATAGCATTTGTAGGCATATGATCCTAAATGCTATGGAATATTCTCTTGCCGAATCTTATTCAAAGAAGACTGTTGCCAGAGAGATTTGGGAGTCTCTAGAGAAACTTTATGACGAAGATAAGAACCGGAGCAAGATATTTCTTGTTGAGAAATATCACAAGTGGTTCTTTGAGGACGAAAAGCAATGTCGCATGTGAAGGAGTTCCTGAAACTGCGACAGAAGTTAGAAGACGAGGCGATGCCTCTCCCCGACAAGTTTATTGTTGGAGGGATCGTTTCGAAGCTCCCCTGGGTGGGGAAAGTTCTATGCAAACATGCATAGAAAGAAGTTGGAGATCAGTCTGGATGATCTCCTGCAGGAAGTCTATGTTGAGGACCAGATGCGGGCTCAACAGAAAGTTGACGTACTGTCCAAGCACTTGGCTAACGCCAATTTGGTTCATACCAAAGAACCAAGGGGAAAGCATACGGCTTCCCATAGCAAGAAGAAGGACCCTAACAATCTGAATGTGAAGGGTACTTCAAGCAAAAGAAGGCTAAGTCTCAGATGCCTTGTTTCAAGTGGGCAAGAAGGGTCACTTCAAGAGTGAATGCAAGTCCAAGGCCAAGCAATCAGAGCAAGGTGAGCCTAGTTAGGTCTCAATGATCACTGATGTTGTTGCTATGATTGCGCAGGTCACTGCGATTAGGGCTGATTCTGACTGGTGGGTAGACACTGGCGCCACTTGCCATGTCTGTTCCAGCAAGGAGTGGTTCACCACCTACATACCTACTTCTGAAGTGGTTGTTGTGGCGAACCAGGGACAAGCTGAAGTTCTCGGGGTCGGGACGGTGGTGTTGAAGCTGACTTCGAAAAGTCTCTGACGCTTCAAGGTGTGAAGCATGTACCTGCTATCGCAAAGAACCTGATCTCGGGAGGCCTACTCTGCAATACAGGCCTCAGGATGGACATCAATGCTGGACAGATGGTGATATCTATTAAGGAAACATATTTTGGGAAAGCTTTTTATACCGAAGGAATGTTCAAAATTCAGCTTGTAAATCAGTCCAATGTAATTAATACAATCACTCCTTCTTGAGTTAAGGTATAATAAGCTAGGACATGTTCATTGTAAACGAATAAAAAAAAATGTCTAGTCTAGGACTTATCTCCAAGTGTGAGGGTAAGGTAGAGAAATGTGAAGTTTCTGCTCAAACGAAGATCACAAGGAAACCCTCTCTCGGGTTTATCGAAGTACAGATCTTCTGAAGTTGGTACACTCCGATGTCTGTGACTTCAAACAATTCTCACAAAGGTCGGGATGAAGTATTTCCTAACCTTATCGATGACTTCTCAAAGTATGCGTTCGTCTACTTGCTGAAGGCGAAAGATGAAGCATTCGAAAAGTTCTAGGAGTTCAGGGCCGAAGCTGAGCGGCAGACTAGACAACAACTCAAGAGAATAAGAAGTGATCGAGATGGAGAGTACAGGTCCCATAAATTTGTATCGTTCTGTAAAGAACATGGAATTGTCAATGATACTACGGCCGTACTCTCCTCAATCAAATGGAGTAGCAGAGAGGAAGAACACAACGTTAATAGAAATGATTAACTCAATGCTGTTGACTGCGGGTCTTCCAAAGTGCTACTGGGGAGAAGCGCATTGACGGCCACTTTTATTCTAAATAGAGTGCCTCATGCAACTTCAGACATTACTCCTCATGAACTCTGGTTCAAGGTCACCTAACTTGAATGTCCTTCGAGTGTGGGGGTGTCTGCATATGAAGCTTCCAGATCTGAAGATTCAGAAGCTTGGACAAGGACTACAAAGACGATCTTCTTGGGGTATACCGAGAAGAGTGATGCTCAGAGATTTCTTGATATTGAGTCAAATTATATATGAATCTCGCGACGCAGAATATTTTGAAGACAAATTTGCAAGGCACAATAAAATTATTCTTGCGGATATTCCGAAGAAAAAATAAAAGTGTGCAAGAAACTGAAGTTTTCAATGAAGAAGTAGTTCAAGAAGATGTTGTTGAAACAACGATTGAACCAGAACTAGCTGAGCCGTCAGCTAAGCGTGTGAGGAGGCCAAAGGACTTCAGAAATGACTGTTACCTATTATGTGGAAGCAGATCCGCTACCTATGATCAGGCGATGAAGACCAGAGATGCAGTTTTCTGGAAGGAGGCGATTGACAATAAAATTGATTCCATCACCTCAAATAACACTTGGGTGTTGGTTGATCTTCCTGAAGGAGCAAAACCCATCGTATGCAAATGTATCTTCAAAAAGAATGTGAAAGCAGAAGAAACTATTGACAAGTTCACGGCTAGGTTGGTAGCTAAGGGGTTTTCTCAGAAGCAGGGGATTAACTACTTTGACACATATGCTCGAGTAGTCCGGATGACCACCATCAGAATGGTGATTGCTCTCGCAGCAATACATAAGATGGTAATACATCAGATGGATATGAAAATGGCTTTCTTAAATGACGAGCTGACCGAAGAGGTTTACATGCAACTGTTTGCAAAAAACAAAAAGTTTATTCCAAACTTAAAAAGAATCGTACAAAGTACAATGAATTCTAGAAAAGTACAACTTTAGAAATCCGATCAGAAGACGATCGCTTTATCCCTTGGATTATGTGAACTTGAAGACTAAAGCCTTTGGAGAATACAGCAGCACTTTTGTAAGAACTCTTGATCTCTGATCCTCTGATAATGATTAGAAACTCTATTTATACAATTCTGGAAATAACTGTTTTAGCAGTTATTCTGATGTGTGAGGTCGAACTGCACCACTCCGGGTTGTGCCAACCTCAAGTTGCACCAACATCCATTCAGTTACTCGAACGTGTACTAACTGTATTTAGACGCATGGCGTCATATGATTGAGATGCGCATGGTCGTGTACAGAGTAGTGGACACATTTTGAGAGATTAGTGGCATGTGGTCCACGTCATCCTATTTTAGAATATTAGTTGCTTCAACTTTGTCAGGTTGCGCGAGCTTCAGTCAACGAGTCAGACTGCGCTTGATTAGGTTGCGCCTATGTGCAACTCGGTGCATAGGCATGTGTCAGTATTTGGGTCTGCGAGAAAAGTTTGATCAGGTTGTGCCTAGGCGCAACTTACAGAGTACGCGAAACAGCTGTCATCAAATGACAGCAAATCGTCTCGAGCACCACGCTTTACGGGATTCGAAGAAATTTTCTTCATTTAACGAGCTGTCAGTTGTCAGTGCTGTCAGTTAGTGATGACAATTATTGTCAGGCGCCACGTAGGTTTAGGCACAATATGATTGGACACAATCTGACATGTGGCGCAACTTGAGTAGTGGCACAACTTGATCTCTGGACTTCATAACAGTGGCACAACTTAATTTTTTAGGCGCAACCGATTGTTGAGTAGTACAAACATGGCGCAACTTGATTTTTAGGATCTACAAGACCCCCTTCAAAGTTTTTAAATTTTGAAATGTCACAAAACTTCAAAATACTTTGAATCGTGGCAATTACTGAGTCAAGTTGCACCTATCCGCGTAGTTCGTTGCGAGCTGTTACGATTTTTTATGCGCAACTAGGGGTGACTATTAGGATTCTATTTTAGGCTATAAATAACCCCTTGTTAACCGACTTGAACTCTTTACTTTTGCTTTAATCTTCTGATTTTTTTTGAGCTCTTGCAATCTTCTCTCCGACCATCTCTTCGACGTAATGGCACCCAAGAAGACTGTCGCCGACAAAGGGAAGAGTGTCGCTGAACCTTCGACTCGTGCTCCGCCAACTCGTGTGCTACAGTATGCACCTCCCTCTTCACGATGAGAGACGACTAAACCTGCTCTGGAAGGTGACCGAGAACGAGCAACTTTGACCATGGTGGCCGACTTGGCTCTTAATTGACTTGCGCCCCTCTTCTTAGAGTGTTTGGCGCATCATAAAACTCTGCACCGTCCCTTATTAGGGTGTGGTTGCTTATTCGAGGACTGTTCGTTTTTACGAACCGTGTTGCGTATGCTGTTGCGCAACTCAGTTGTTGTGCAATCAAGGATGTTGCGTAACCAAATTGTTGCGCAATTCAGTATATCGCACAACCTAGGATGTTGTGCAACTTAATTGCCATGCAACTCAGTATGTCGTGCAACCTAGGTTGTCGTGCAATCCAGAATGTCGTGCAACCTAGAATGTCGCACAATCCAGGATGTTGCGCAACTTAATTATCGCGCAACCCTGGATGTTGTGCAACCTAATTGTTGCTCATCATAAGGATAACTCTTTGTATTTATGATTGGCACACTCTTGTTGTTTCTAACTTTTGTTCATGTATTTGCAGTTGATCTCAGGAAAGATCCTCATGCTGAGAGATTTGCTTTAGCATTTACTGTCCCAGAGTATAAAGAGAATTTATCTCATGTTTTATTTCCTCAGTATGACGGCCCTGAAGCACGAAAGACCATTCTCGTGGCCCAAGAAAAGCATACTTTGCTGAGTTTAATGAACAGGAAACCCCTAGAAAGTGTTGATAGTGTGGTCCACAAGAAGCCTGCTTTCTTATTTGGGGATGCCATCAAGAAGACTTCCAAGCCCAAGACAAAGAAAGAGGATAGAATATACCAATGTGAAGACAAAATCATATACCTTACGGAAATATCGAGGTCTATGGCTTTATCTCAATATGAATTTGCGAGCTACCCCCGAAAAATGTCATGGGACCTGACTCCAATCCAACAAGCCAGAGTCGAAAGAATTTGTTTGTCACACCCACACCCACTGTGAGGGTACGAGAACGTAACAACGCCAGCCTACGCCGCAGTGTCGACGGGTAGAACGCTGTTCTAGGTCATGATCTAAACTAACATAATATGAAACTCTCCATAAGGAGGCCAACACAGAGGTATAACTCAATCACAATCTATAGATAGAATATGGCACGATAAAAAGGATAAAGAAATCCTCAACTGAGGTACAACAGAAATAAAATAACAAGTCTTATCATCTACCAGTCTCAACATCTAGAATATACAACTCAGAAAATAAAGACAACAGCTAAAATATGGAAAGAATAGTCTAAGCTATCTACACTAGTAAGGGTATCATCCTCAGCAACTGCCTGAACCTCCCCAGGGGTCCAGTAGCGAGTGTCATCTAGGCAAGCTCCAAAGTAAGGGGTGCAGGGTTCCTCATCATCCTCTGTAAAATTTTCAACAGGTCCAGTCAGGACGGGAGCGAGCACAATACATCTCAACAGTTCATAGCAGGTTAGAAAATATAATCATGCAGTAAAGTAAGATATAGATACTGAAGAAATGTAGTATGTAAACAGAGAGAGAGAACTGTAATAGAAATATCTACTATAAGTAAAGAGCTACCAGTGACTAGTGATTTAGAGCACAAAGTCGACATGTGAACGGCTTGATTGTACATGGCTATACTAAAGAGGCGTACATGGCTATTCTACTTTGGAATTGTTTACATGGCTATTTATACTCCCCCGTACCCCCAATTAATACACAAGGATCCAACCAGGTTATGTTATGATTCTATGTAACAGCCCCCGAAGGGTGGTAAGCCCCCAAAGGGTGGTAAGCCCCCAAAGGGTGGTAAGCCCCAAAGGGTGGTACATAGTAGTCCCATAAATGGGGATTCTGATAGACCCAATAAATGGGATAAGGATTCAAAGAAGACTCTGTGATCATATGAGTATATGTCACAAGTGATCAAAGAACCAAAGGCATATGATACGCTATATAAGTGAAACGCACAGAACATAGAGTACCAGATACATCCTGAAGGGATAACATCTCAGGAGGGATCCATATTGTACTAATCCGTGTGACCAACGTGACAGTACAAGCAAAGTAATTTAATACAGGAAATAATTCTAAGCAGGATATGAAATGATCAGAGAATGTACTCGCCTCGTATCTGAATGTCTGAAGTAAATGCACTATCCGAGATGAGATACCTGACTCCTAGTTAGAGTAACACAAGTCAAGATGTATACAGGGGATGATAATAGTAATCTACAATGCATCTGCATGCTGTCTAGATCAAACTAGACTAAAGTCAACACTTGGTCAACTCTAGTCAACCACACTAGTCAAACTAGGTCAACTAGGTCAAGACTGACCCAAACAAGTCTAATATGTCTCACTAGGCCAAACCAAGCCTATACTGGCCAATCAAACATGATTCTCAAGTCACAGAGCAAACACATACCATTCAAGTAACACAGGTTCACATAACCCAACTCATGTGCATATTCCACATACACAAGGCTACACAAGGATACCATAGGCTACACTACACAGGCCATGAGCCAAATTCATACATTAGGCAACACATATACCAAGTACCATATTTACATACCAATTCCTATATGTCTATATACATACTATCATAAATGCAAAAGCAATATTTATATTATATCACATATTTCACATTGGTATATATATATATTTTTTTCACATATTTCACATTGGTATATATATATATATATATATATATATAATTATATATATAATATATATATATATATATATATATTATATATATACACATATAAGGATAGGGGAAAGATCATGCTTGTGTGTGTGTGCTAACAGTGGCATGTGTGTGTGTGTGTGTTATCATGGAATGAGTGTTAGGCAATGTGTGAGTGTTAGTGAGAGTGTCTAGAGGAAAACAGTGAAGGGTAAGATGTAGACTAATGTGTGGGTATGCAATGTGTCATAGGAAATAGCAGCTAACAAGGTATGAACCTGGTAAAACAGGGAATGACAATAACATGTGTGCAGTGTCAAGAAACAGGAAAAATATTAAGGAAACAATGGCTAAACATGGTTCACAGAACAGTTTTTAATAGGAGTTAAACTCAGTTGAAAGCTTAGGAAAGACTGGAAATAATGTATTGACAGTTAACAAGAATAGTTAGCTAATTACCAAATCTCTGTGACAGGAATGAGTGCATTAGGAAGGAATCAACATTCAATTCAGTTTTTACAAAGGAAGGAAATCAATGACAGCCTATAGGTGAATCAAAACAGTGTGATGGGGGATAAAGGTCAGTTAATAATAATCAGTGAATGAAACATAGGTATACATTTCAGTTTTTAGAAAAAATAAAAGAGGACCAATTCTGTAGCAGTTAAGGAAACAAAGGAAAGGAAGAAAACCAATTCATTACCTTCACCAAAACAGTTCAGTCCAGGATATCAGTACCAGGCAAATTGAAAACCCAATACAACTTAACATAATCAATATAATACCCACACATGCCATCAATCTGGTTAAAACAAAGTTCAGTTAACAAATTGTGTGTGAGTGATGTGTCAATATGACAGGAAATGGGGAGTGTCACAAGTGTTCTCAGGAAATAAATGTAACTGACAGTTAATCTAACTGTCTAAACAAAAGTTTACACATCATTTTACCCATTCGAAACCAAGTCCCATGCCAACATGAGAACTCAATCATGCTGTTTAAAACTCAGTTAACATGAATCCTAAAAATCTTAGGAAACTAAATAATAGGCAATCACAGTTGAATCATTTAACAAAACTCAGGTTCCACCTATCATTTCCATTCACAGTTATTAGGAAAGGAAGAGGGAACAGTTCAGAACCAAGAGAACAAATTCTCAGATTTTCAAATGCCAATAACAGATATTTCAGTGTTCAGGTGATTGTGTGAACATACAAAATTGTGGTGTAATGAGTTTCTAATCTCAGGAAATCCCATCCTCAGTTAAGAGAAGGAATTCTTAGGTTTTAATAACCAACTAAGGTTTCAGAATGTTCACAGGAACATAGCAGTCCCAAACCCAATTTGAAATTTCAAAACTCATCACTAACATCAAACCTACACCATAGTGAAAATATTAATGTGACTCAAGAAAATCAGATTTGAAATCAGGAAAAATCCTAATCAATCTCAGTTTGTATCAGGAATTTAAATTCTGAACCCAATAATCACAAAAACCAAATCAAGTACAAACAGGTGTACATACGTGTCCCCCACATTAGTACGTGTCATGTGGGTATTCGTGTCCAGGAAACTGGACACGAAGTGTCCAAATAGCTACATGAATTCAGACACAAACTGTGCACACAACAGTATCGTGCACGCGTGCACACGTGTCAAACGCACGACACAGGCCACGTGGGGACACGTGGCCGTGTACATGTGTTCGCCAGGGGTAGGAGTAAGTGTCCAACCGCCTGCAATGCGTCCACGTTGTGTCGTTCGTGTGTGTGAGTGCGTATCAGTGAGGCAATTGTGTGCCTGTGCGTGACAGTACAATTCCGTGCGGGCTCGATTGCTCCCAAACCATTCCACGAGGTCCTACAAAACTTTATAGCCCTTGTGTCAGTCATGTAGGGAGTCCCCATGTCAAATTTTGTGGCATGAAGTGGCGTGTCCAAGGCAAACCAGGACACGGACAGCAGGGCACTGCCCGTGAGTGTTGCAAGCGTGTTCGTATCCTGTTTGGACACGACACGGCTCGAAAACCAACTCAGTCCAGTTGTAAACTAATGTACACATATAAATCATCAAATTTGTTCAAACACTTTTCAAAAATAACAAATAAAAATCCTTTGTGGCATATCAACAAACACTTAACAATACAACCTGATACGTGTCCGATACGGACACGAAATGGACACCACTCGACACCAAACCTATGCTAGCAGCTAGGGGACTCCTAGGGCTATGCACTCATGCAAAGAAATCGAGATTTGAATGGGTTTATGAAGGTTTACCTATAGGTTGAAACTTCAGTAAAAAGCTCCAAGGGGGGTTTCTCCTTGTTAGCCAAACTCTCCAAATTGCCCCAAGCCTAAGAATACTCTCCATGAACAGCAAGAGGAAGACAATTAGAATCTAATGCAAGTGGTTTGAGCCAAAAAGGAATTAAAATGGAAAGTTATGGATTGGGGAAGATGGCTATACCTCTTTCTTCAAAGCTTGAGAGAAAAATAATTAAAAGAGGCAAGAACAAATGGAAGAGGCATTAAATAGGGTGGGAAACCCTAGGTTGGCTGCCATGGGCTGATTAGGGTGAGGTTTGGGTACATAGTGTGGGCCTATGGGCCTTAAGGCTAGGTATTAATTTAAGGTTTAGTCACAAGTCATGGCTTATGACTTAAATCTAACTTAAGTCAAATAACCATACCATGGGTCAAATCTAGTCTAACTAGGGTTACATGGCCTAACCAAGTCCAAACTTAACTAGGATTAGCTTCTAGGTTAGCCTACCAAGGTCATTGCTAGTCAAAGTCAACCTAGTCAACCATCATTCAAACAATTTCAAAATAAATTCTAAAAATTCCCATAAATTCAAATAAATTATAATAAATCCAAATAACCCTAAAAATGTCAAAAATACCCTAATCACATGGCTAGTCTCTAGGGTAGGCAGTCTCTACTGTTCACTTGCAAAATACCAAAAATCACAAGTCATAAATTTAAATGGTTTAAAAATAATTAAAATCACTAAAAATTCTAATATAAAATAAATATCATTAAAAATAATTATAATTACAAAATTTCAAAAATACCCTCTTCTGGAAAACTGGGTGTTACAATCCTACCCACCTTATAAAAATTTCGTCCTCGAAATTTAAATGGTAGCAGTCCTTCTAGGTCAAACATCCCACAATCAAAGTCTCAAACGTACCGTCAGATAATCATATGCGTCTGTCCAAAATCATGATACTCAGAATCTTCGTCGTGCTAGTGAGCAAGGCTATGATAATCACAGAGCCTCGACTAAGGCACATACCTCTAGAATTATGGTATTTAAAATTTTCGCATTGCCGTATGCTTGGCAGCGAAAACCTTAAATTCCTACACCCGAGAAATACGTCCTAAATATGACTATATGTCTCACTATGCCAGCTAAACACGACCATCGAAGATTCTAGATTCCATAACTGGGTGACCTAGCCCATATGATTTATCTCAGAAGAAATCAAACATATCACAAGAACAACAGGACAAAATTGATAAATCAACAAGGAACAGAAGGAATCGAAATTTCAAGGCGGTTATAAGAGGCAATTGCAGAATTTGAGTCAAAAGAACGGAACCTGTAACTAGATCTCCAACGGCCTGAGCATCCTCGACTGTCCTGGCGAAAGCTCGTCCTTGCTGGCCTCCCCTGGCCTGCTGCTGATGCTGCATGTACCTCTACTGCTGAGTCGGTAAGGGTAATCCCATCTGCTGGCCCACCGGGGCCCTAGCTCCTGCTCCCTGAACTGACTGTCCCGATGACTTGGGACACTCTCTCAGACGATGATCGGATCCTCCGCAAAGCAAACATCTGCCCAACCTCTTCCGGCATTCGCTCCAATCGTGCCCTGGTCTCTTGCAAAAAGGGCAAATGATAATAAGCTGCTGTCCCGGGGTCTGCTGCTGCCTCTGCGGCTGCTGCGCCTGCTGAAAGGGTACGCGGTCCTGAAATTGCCGCTGCTGAAGGTAGACCCTCGGCTGCTGGTACTGCTGCTGAAACTGTAAAAGTAGCATCTGCTGCTGAAACTGTAGAGGTAGCATCTGCTGCGGATACTGCTGCTGAAACTGTAGGGGTAGCATCTGCTGTGGATACTGTGGCTGAATCTGCAAGCGGGGCATCTGATGCGAATACTGCGGTTGAATCTGCAGGTGGGGCCTCTTGGCCGGGCCCGTACTGCCACTAGCTCCCTGAGTATCTCGCATCCTTCTTCTTCAGCCCAAGATCGTCCTCCACTGTCATGGCTCCTACCAGAATCTGCTCGAAAGTGGCATCGCGGTCGCTCTTGGTATATGACTTGATCTCTCCGATCAAACCCCTGCGGAACCTCCTCGCCTTCCCGACCTCGGTAAGATCTTCGATGAATCTGCTCAAACGGCTGAACTCTCCAGCGTACTCCTCAACGGTCTGGTTCCCCTGAACCAAACTCTCGAACTGCGCCTCCAAAGCACGGAGTGCGGTATCGGGAAAGAATTTCTCCTTGAATAGTTCTTTGAACGCTACCCAGGTCTGACCGACTGTACCAACCCTCGGGTCCGTCTGGTACCAAGTAGGGCCAAGTCCTGCATCTGACTGGCGGCTGCCTCAATCTGTAATCCTGTTGGTATCTGTGCTAATCTGAATATCTCCTCAATGTGCTCTATCCAATCGTCAGCGTATATGATGCCCTCTGTACCCTTGAAATCTCGGGGTCCCATCTTCTTGAAGGATTGGATGTCTGGAGTCCTCGGTTGATACGGCTGCATCTGACCTCCATGTGGCTGAGAAGCCACCAGCTCTACTGTCGTCCTGACCAACTGGTGAGTATCATGTATGCTCTGTCGGATATCAGCAGACTGGCTCTGCTGTATCTGCCGCTGAGACTCCAAGAACAGCTGAAAAAGGGCAAACATCTGAGCCGCATCTACTGCCCCTGAAGGTATTTGCTACTGGTACATATCTGGGACGACGGAAGAAGACCTCTGGACAGGTGGAGGTGCACTCCTAAAAGCTACAGAAGCTCCTATATGAGCAGAGATAGGGGGTGCTGTGGTCCCAGCGTCCATATCAGGCGAGGGGTGGTAGGCCTCTCACCAGCGTCTGCTGGGCCAGAGCGATGCGATCGTGTCTCAATGACCATCCTGGAGACATATCAACAAGGAATCAATACTGAGATAGAATCGATAATTCAAGGGAGGACAGTTATTCAAGGAAGTATCAGGAATTTAGATGGTAGGAATCCAGTTAGAGTTTTTCCTAATGTGATTGAGTACCTCAAATAAATCCTAATCCTACTGCAGGCTGTCGTGGTACTCTAGTTTGAATACCACTACACAAACTCGACCTGTATGGGCCACCACTAAAAACGTGTCACGACCGTACCTACGGTGAGGGTACGAGAACGTAACAACGCCCAGCCTACGCCGCAGTGTCGGCGGTAGAACGCTGTTCTAGGTCATGATCTATAACTAACATAATATGAATACTCTCCATAAGGAGGCCAACGCAGAGGTATAACTCAATCACAATCTATAGATAGAATATGGCACGATGAAAAGGATAAAGAAATCCTCAACTGAGGTACAAAAGAAATAAAATAACAAGTCTTATCATCTACCAGTCTCAACATCTAGAATATACAACTCAGAAAATAAAGACAACAGCTAAAACATGGAAAGAAATAGTCTAAGCTATCTACACTAAAAAAGGGTATCATCCTCAGCAGCTGCCTGAACCTTCCCAGGGGTCCAGGTCGCGAGTGTTATCTAGGCAAGCTCCAAAGTAAGGGGTGCAGGGTTCCTCATCATCCTCTGTAAAATTTTCAACAGGTCTTGTCAAGACGGGAGCGAGCACAATACATCTCAACAGTTCATAGCAGGTTAGAAAATATAATCATGCAGTAAAGTAAGATATAGATACTGAAGAAATGTAGTATGTAAACAGAGAGAGAGAACTGTAATAGAAATATCTACTATAAGTAAAAAGCTACTAGTGACTAGTGATTTAGAGCACAAAGTCGACATGTGAACGGCTTGATTGTACATGGCTATACTAAAGAGGCGTACATGGCTATTCTACTTTGGAATTGTTCACATGGCTATTTATACTCTCCCGTACCCCCAATTAATACACAAGGATCCAACCAGGTTATGTTATGATTCTATGTAACAGCCCCGAAGGGTGGTAAGCCCCCAAAGGGTGGTAAGCCCCCAAAGGGTGGTATAGTAGTCCCATAAATGGGGATTCTGATAGACCCAATAAATGGGATAAGGATTCAAAGAAGACTCTGTGATCATATGAGTATATGTCACAAGTGATCAAAGAACCAAAGAAGCATATGATACGCTATGTAAGTGTAACGCACAGAACATAGAGTACCCGATGCTTCCTGAAGGGAAACATCTAAGGGAGGGATATATTGTACTAATTCGTGTGACCAACATGACAGTATCAAGTAAAGTAATTTAATGCAGAAAATAATTCTAAGCAGGATATGAAATGATCAGAGAATGTACTCGCCTCGTATCTGAATGTCTGAAGTAAATGTACTGTCCGAGATGAGATACCTGACTCCTAGTTAGAGCAACACAAGTCAAGATGTATACAGGGGATGATAATAGTAATCTACAATACATCTGCATGCTGTCTAGGTCAAACTAGACTAAAGTCAACACTTGGTCAACTCTAGTCAACCACACTAGTCAAACTAGGTCAACTAGGTCAAGACTGACCCAAACAAGTCTAAAGTCTCACTAGGCCTAACCAAGCCTATACTGGCCAATCAAACATGATTCTCAAGTCATAGAGCAAAACACACCATTCAAGTAACACAGGTTCACATAACCCAACTCATGTGCATATTCCACATACACAAGGATACCATAGGCTACACTACACAGGCCATGAGCCAAATTTATACATTAGGCAACACATATACCAAGTACCACATTTACATACCAATTCCTATATGTCTATATACATACTATCTATAAATGCAAAAGCAATATTATATTATATCACATATTTCACATTGGTAGATATATATAATATATATATATAGATATATATATATTTTTTTTTCATTGGTAGATATATATATATATATATGTATATATATATATCTATATACATATGAACACATATAAAGTATAGGGGAAAGATCATGCTTGTGTGTGTGTGTGTGTGTGTGCTAACAGTGGCATGTGTGTGTGTGTGTGTGTTATCATGGAATGAGTGTTAGGCAATGTGTGAGTGTTAGTGAGAGTGTCTAGAGGAAAACAGTGAAGGGTAAGATGTAGACTAATGTGTGGGTGTGCAATGTGTCATAGGAAATAGCAGCTAACAAGGTAAACCTGGTAAAACAGGGAATGACAATAACATGTGTGCAGTGTCAAGAAACAGGAAAAATATTAAGGAAACAGTGGCTAAACATGGTTCACAGGACAGTTTTTAATAGGAGTTAAACTCAGTTGAAAGCTTAGGGAAGACTGGAAATAATGTATTGACAGTTAACAAGAATAGTTAGCTAATTACCAAATCTCTATGACAGGAATGAGTGCATTAGGAAGGAATCAACATTCAATTCATTTTTACAAAGGAAGGAAATCAATGACAGCCTATAGGTGAATCAAAACAGTGTGATGGGGGACAAAGGTCAGTTAATAATAATCAGTGAATGAAACATAGGTATACATTTCAGTTTTTAGAAAAAATGAAAGAGGACCAATTCTGTAGCAGTTAAGGAAACAAAGGAAAGGAAGAAAACCAATTCATTACCTTCACCAAAACAGTTCAGTCCAGGATATCAGTCCCAGGCAAATTGAAAACCCAATACAACTTAACATAATCAATATAATACCCACACATGCCATCAATCTCAGGTTAAAACAAAGTTCAGTTAACAAATTGTGTGTGAGTGATATGTCAATATGACAGGAAATGGGGAGTGTCACAAGTGTTCTCAGGAAATAAATGTAACTGACAGTTAATCTAACAGTCTAAATAAAAGTTTACACATCATTTTACCCATTCGAACCCAAGTCCCATGCCAACATGAGAACTCAATCAGGCTATTTAAAACTCAGTTAACATGAATCCTAAAAATCTTAGGAAACTAAATAATCGGCAATCACAGTTGAATCATTTAACAAAACTCAGGTTCCACCTATCATTTCCATTCACAGTTATTAGGAAAGGAAGAGGGAACAGTTCAGAACCAAGAGAACAAATTCTCAGATTTTCAAATGCCAATAACAGATATTTCAGTGTTCAGGTGATTGTGTGAACATACAACATTGTGGTGTAATGAGTTTCTAATCTCAGGAAATCCCATCCTCAGTTAAGGAAGGAATTCTCAGGTTTTAATAACCAACTAAGGTTTCAGAATGTTCACAGGAACATAGCAGTCCCAAACCCAATTTGAAATTTCAAAACTCATCACTAATATCAAACCTACACCATAGTGAAAATATTACAATGTGACTCAAGAAAATCAGATTTGAAATCAGGAAAAATCCCAATCAATCTCAGTTTGTATCAGGAATTTAAATTCTGAACCGAATAATCACAAAAACCAAATCAAGTTCAAACAGGTGTACATACGTGTCCCCCACATTAGTACGTGTCATGTGGGTCCATTCGTGTCCAGGAAACTGGACGAAGTGTCCAAATAGCTACATGAATTCAGACACAAACTGTGCACACAACAGTATCGTGCACGCGTGGACACGTGTCAAACGCACGACACAGGCCACGTGGGGACACGTAGCCATGTACATGTGTTCGCCAGGGGTAGGAGTAAGTGTCCAACCGCCTGTAACGTGTCCACGTTGTGTCGTGTGTGTGTGTGAGTGCGTATCAGTGAGGCAATTGTGTGCGTGTGCGTGACAGTGCAATTCCGTGCGAGCTCGATTGCTCCCAAACCATTCCACGAGGTCCTACAAAACTTTGTAGCCCTCGTGTCAGTCATGTAGGGAGTCCCCATGTCAAATTTCGTGGCGTGAAGTGGCGTGTCCAAGGCAAACCAGGACACGGACAGCAGGGCACTGCCCGTGAGTGTTGCGAGCGTGTTCGTGTCCTGTTTGGACACGGACACGGCTCGAAAACCAACTCAGTCCAGTTGCAAACTAATGTACACATATAAATCATCAAATTTTTCAAACACTTTTCAAAAATAACAAATAAAAATTCTTTGTGGCATATCAACAAACACTTAACAATACAACCTGATACGTGTCCGATACGGACACGAAATGGACACCACTCGACACCAAACCTATGCTAGCAGCTAGGGGACTCCTAGGGCTATGCACTCATGCAAAGAAATTGAGATTTGAATGGTTTATGAAGGTTTACCTATAGGTTGAAACTTCAATAAAAAGCTCCAAAGGGGGGGTTCTCCTTGTTAGCTAAAATCTCCAAATTGCCCCAAGCCTGAGAATACTCTCCATGAACAGCAAGAGGAAGACAATTAGAATCTAATGCAAGTGGTTTGAGCCAAAAAGGAGTTAAAATGGGAAAGTTATGGATTGGGGAAGATGGCTATACCTCTTTCTTCAAAGCTTGAGAGAAAAATAATTAAAAGAGGCAGAACAAATGGAAGAGGCATTAAATAGGGTGGGAAACCCTAGGTTGGCTACCATGGGCTGATTAGGGTGAGGTTTGGGTACATGGTGTGGGCCTATGGGCCTTAAGGCTAGTTATTAATTTAAGGTTTAGTCACAAGTCATGGCTTATGACTTAAATCTAACTTAAGTCAAATAACCATACCATGGGTCAACTCTAGTCTAACTAGGGTTACATGACCTAACCAAGTCCAAACAACTAGGGTTAGCTTCTAGGTTAGCCTACCAAGGTCATTGCTAGTCAAAGTCAACCTAGTCAACCATCATTCAAACAATTTCAAAATAAATTCTAAAAATTCCCATAAATTCAAATAAATTAATAAATCCAAATAACCCTAAAAATGTCAAAAAATCCTAATCACATGGCTAGTCTCTAGGGTAGGCAGTCTCTACTGTTACTAGCAAAACACCAAAAATCACAAGTCATGAATTTAAATGGTTTAAAAATAATTAAAAATCACTAAAAATTCTAATATGAAATAAATATCATTAAATAATAATTATAATTACAAAATTTCAAAAATACCCTCTTCTGGAAAACTGGGTGTTACATTGTTATAGAATGGGTCCGCAGCACAAGGACATCTTTTATAGTACTTCAGCGAAATACAACAGTCACTTGAGAGGTTTGAGACCAGGTTGTATTCCTCTCGAGGATTCATCTCTACTCCTTCCAGTCAGAGTACCCATCTTTGCAAATGCATTCGTAAAGGCTGAAGGAAGATATCCAGATAGCAGCATGCGTATGACAGGTCTGGTTAACCCAAATATGAAACGCTGGAGTAGCTTAACCATCTGGATTTTGGATCAGTTCAAGGAAAAACTCCTCGAACTATAACTTTATGATGCCATCTGGACCACAGTCTACGGCATTCGCCAGAATGCTTATATGTTTCTGGCCTAGTAGAAAGATATAACGATAATACTGGAACTTTCATGACCCCCATGGAGAAATGGGATTTGCACTCCATGAGATGAGATATCTCTCTCATCTTCCAATGGGTGATAATCCATATGAAGAGTACGTTCCCACTAATGAAGAATTGGATGCTATGACAGAAAAATCCACAGATGATCGTCGTCTTCCAAGAATTGTTATGTCATTACAAGATCTGCTCTCTCTATTACAAAAGTGCCACTGCAGGTACTTGTTATACTACCAATTGGATGCCGTACTCTTCCTCGGCCATGCATGGGAGGATAAGCCACTTGAGAGCCAAGCCTGTGCTCCTCGTTTCTTTGAACCTCTTAGTCAAAGTGATGTGCAATATTTGATGGAGAAACACAAACATAGAGTATCAGACTGGATGAGGACTAGCATCCATTTATGGCTGGTGACACCCTCCAGAGTTATCTCAGACAGGGTTAAAGACCCATGTCTAAAGAAGCCCAGCTAGCAGGTTTTCTCTCTTTATGGCTGCGACGCTTCATAGTTCTAGGAGCCAGTATTGTTGATAGGTTCTGTAATGCCCCAGAACCAGAA
This sequence comes from Iris pallida, assembly GCA_029216955.1. Taxonomy (NCBI): domain Eukaryota; kingdom Viridiplantae; phylum Streptophyta; class Magnoliopsida; order Asparagales; family Iridaceae; genus Iris; species Iris pallida. The sequence continues at coordinate 1,503,137 of JANAVB010022200.1, forward strand.
TACTGAAGACAGGGGCATACATAGCCAGCTACGTATTTTGAAGTACAACCCACTCGCAATACTGTCACGGCTGTCTAGATACATGAGGGTTTAACTATAAGCCATCAGTAACCTATGGTCATGAACAAGCCTATTGTCTCAATCTCAAGCAATGTAATAACAGTTACAAGATGTCAGAAAACCAAATATACGATAGTAAGGCATCCCATACATTACATATTCGGATGATCATGAAGCTAGTCGTACAAAATGTCAGGACTAGCAAGAGTTTTAGTCATACATGATCAACCCTAGGATTTGCCAATCATGTTACAGCCCGTAGGCAGACAGTAAATAAGGTACAATACGAGCTAACACTTGCTCGCCGGCTAAACGCCTCAAAAGAATTTTACAAATAAGTGGGGACAAAACGAAACCCACTCGTTGCTAGGGTTACGCCTGGTGGTCACCATCTGACTGGAAGGTAGGTAGATCCTCTGGTGCTGCTCTGATATCTGGCCATACAAAACCAGCTGGATCAGACCCCAGAAAGAGCAAGTGCCACAAAGGAGGCTTCACTTAGGAACTAAAACCAGCAATTAGCACCAGAATATAATAAGTAATAAGAACTGGAAATATAGAAAATATCAGGATGATATACGACGAAATAACCATAGAACTATTCAGATAACCAGGTTACAACCCGTAAACCAAACAAGGACCGAGGTTATAACCCTTCATCTGAATGGAACTTGTTTTCCACCATTTATCGACAAGATAATATAAGAAAATCAGGTCATGTAACAATCTTGTACATGATCAAGACAAGACTAGACTGATTATGCCTCACCCAACAATCACGGCCAAGCAATAAGAACGGCTTGATACTTTAACTAACTAGGGTTATCACAGGCCTAGTTACTAGCAAGATATAGCGAGATTGTTCCAACAGCCACAAGCCCTGCAGACTATCCAGGCTATCCGGACGCAATTAGGGGTTGAATTCAGGTGGGTACATCATCTAGGAAATACATGTACCCTTAAGTAGCTTGGAGGGTGCAACACATGACAGTGTGCTGGAAATGTGCCCTACTCGACGGCAGGCTACAGATCCCAAGTGGGGCACCCAGGTAACGGGATTGCCTGTAGCTGGGAAAATCTCTTCATAACTACTGGATTATTCTAGTAATTAGCCTTAGTCAATTTCAGTAGGTACCCCTGACCGTAGTACTCAGGGGTTCCTGTCCTAGACATGATGTAAGATAAGACGGGTTCATTTGTATAAGCACAATCGTCCACGGTGTCCAGGTCATTCATTCTTGTCATGTCAAGTTATTCGTCGCAACAACATATCGAGATATTATGTCAGGTTTATCATGTCAAGTTATCATGTCAAGTTTATTTATCAAGAGTGCGCCACAGCGGGCCACTATCATGTCATATTACTTGTCATAGTGTACCACTACAGGTCACTGTCGTGTTCAGGGAACATGTACAAAATAATATAGTACAAGCATTCTATAAGAGACCCAAGTTATACTGAGAGTTACCAGACATGAGTATAATAAAATAATTAAAACAACAAGGGTAAGACGGGGGAGGAGTCATGCGGCTCAGAAAAATGAGTTTATGCGGCCAGGGGACTTGGATTAAATGCGGCACACGGCACGTGGCTCATGCGGCTGGAAGGAAGCGTAGGGCGCATGCGACATATACGGCTCAGGATCACTGGGTCCCATGCGGCCAATAAAAGGGAGCACATGCGGCTCAGGGAAGGAAAGGGCCTCATGCGGCTGGAAATGACTGGGGCATATGCGGCAGAAGTAAATGGGTCTCATGCGGCTCGGGGAGAGCGGGCATATGCGGCTGAGAATCATATGCGGTTGGAGGCTGGGCATATTCGGCCGGGAGTGAATGGGTCACATGCGGCTGAAAAATGATTCCATGCGGCTCTGGGTCAACAAGCTTATGCGGGTGAGTCCAACGAATGCGCATACGACTGGATTAGTCAGGGCACATGCGGCTGGAGTTCCATGCGGCTAGATATTCATGCGGCTGGGGCCATGCGGCCAAGTCATACAGCAAGGCTATGCAGCCAGTGTAGCTTCCCTTCCCGGAGAATTTTTTTCAAATTATTTTTTTATTATTTATTTGATTTAAATAGTGATTTTAGAATTTTATATATAAATATTTAGTTAATTATTACGGTAGATGACTTTAGCTAGCGGAGTTTTGAAGTACAAGACGACTAGAAATCATGGCACGAATAGTGCAGTGGCGTGCTTTGACTAGTGTATTAGCCCTGGTAGGGAAGGCCGAGCCATAGTGACGTCCTACTAAGAAAACCAGGCCAAGTTGTGGCATGACTTCCATAAATAATTTAATTAGATATTATTTTAATCTTGTTGACTTTGAGTGATCCGGTTGTACCAAGTTGGCCCAAACTGGACCCGAACTGAGCCCAAGCCCGTGTAGACATAATACGTCCAAGAACACCCATGTAGACATATTCGGAGTAGATGCAAATAATTGGTATTTTATTTTGATATTGTCAAATATTTCTATTTTTATGCATAATAAAATGGCATTAATATGTTAGAATGTCATTTCTAAAATGCTAGCACCATTTTCCTGTAGACCCAATTAGAGTAAAGGTAGTATGGGTCACCAATACTGCTCCTATTAGTTGGTCTACTGCAATTTGTATTTTGGTATTACTATTAGTAATATTGATGGTTGTTATTAAATAGGAATTATTTACTATTATTTGTTAATTATTTCATGGTCAAATAAATGTTATATAGGTTCGTATTATATAAATAGGTCATATACGATGAATAGATAGTGTCGAGATTTTATTTGGAATTTTTAGATATTTATTATATGCGTATATATATATATATTTTATTATATTATATATATATATATATTATATTATATATATATATATATATATATATATATATATATAATATATATAATATTATATATATATTATATATATGTTATACATGTGTATATGTTACGTATACATATATTATATATTGTGTGTGTAGATGTATATAATAAATATATATATATGTATACATGTATGTGTATATATCATATATATGGATACGTGTATATATAAGAGTATATTAATTCTATAGAAATAAACTAAGTTAAATCTCAGCCAGGCCGAGCCCATCCCAGGCCACATGCTCGAACAAACCACCCAAGCTCTCCCAGCCCAGCTAACAGCCCAAACCGTAATATTAAGGAAACCCAGGCCCACAGGCCCAGGATTTTCCTATCGGCCAGTGCAACAGGCCCCGACCCCCTCTTAGCAGTATAGCCACGTTATTTACACATCGAGAGAGAGATCGAGAGGAGATACAGCGCACCTAAAACCCAAACCCAAAAACTCTTCGACCATTGCTGCGACCCCCCACACTGCGCGCCACCCGCCGCCGGGGTCGTCGCCGCGCGAGCGTCGGGATCGCCGGAGACACAGCGCGCGTATAGGCGCAGACGGGAACAGCAGCACACGTGCAGGTACCGATTTCATTGTTCTAGTTCTTCGCATATAATCCACGATTCTTCGATCTGTAAAATCCTACGTACAGCCTATATGACCCTTTAGATCCTTAAATAGATTCGAGCATGACGGGTCAGTCAGTCCCTAGTTTCGATCGAAAGATCGATGAAAATCAGTCCAAAACATGACACATAATACAGTCCAATCACCCAAGTTTGACGATCGATTTTGATCGATCTTGTACCATGTTAGAAAAACTATTTCAAGATACTTTTAGACAACATATAGGGCTTCAAAATCCTTTTTGTGGATTCAGAAATCATCGACTACGCGTCGAGAAATCAAATCCCAAAGTTTCCCAAAAACCTGTTTTAAAAGCTAGAAATTTGTTCGATACGACGTGCGTCCCGCCATTCCGGCGACGTGGTCACGAACCGAAGGCATCGAAAGGCGCGTAACGGCTTCGTGGTCGTGTGGGCTTTGACGGAATTCAAATTGGTCGTGTGTGCGCGACGAATTTGATGCGTATCCGTCGAAATTTACCGTATCGACCTCTGTGCAAGTTTCCCAATTACTTGTGCACGCTTGTCAGATCGAGACGAAACTTGCGCCAGCAGGACCATATCATTTTTCTGGTCCTGTATGCCAAGTTTGGTCCGATTCTGAGACAGTTGATGAAATTGTCGTATCGTGGGCCCCCGGTCCGACTCAATGGGTGATTTTATGCACGGCCCGCCGGAATCCAACTTTGGACATACGATTGGGTTCGTATCGGAAAACCGGATTCGCAGACATGTAGTTTGACGACTTTAGAGACCATTGACTCTGGCACGCTTTTTGGTGCAAAGTGGGTCCAACGGCGGACATCGTTTTTGCCTAAAATTACCGTTTTGCCCCTGTGTCCAGAATTAGACTTAAGGACAGGCAATGTCTGATAATTGAAAGCGGGTCCAATGGCTCATACAACCAAGGTATGCAGTGCTCAAGTGCAAATAAGCATCATTTAAAGTCCAATGTCTGATAATTGAAATTTGCACTCTTGTGAGAGAGAGGGAAAATATGTTAGTTGTTACTGCTCCCACATATTTGATACAACCAAGATTTGATACAACCAAGATTTTATGATTGGCTCATACAACCAAGGTATGCAGTGCTCAAGTGCAAAATAGTCAAATGTCAAGGCACTGGCACTATTTTACTGCTCCCACATATTTGATACAACCAAGATTTGATACAACCAAGATTTTATGATTGGCTCATACAACCAAGGTATGCAGTGCTCAAGTACAAATAAGCATCATTTAAAGTCCAATGTCTGATAATTGAAATTTGCACTCTTGTGAGATGAGAGGGAAAATATGTTAGTTGTTACTGAAGAAGAAACTACTATATAAGATGTCTCCCTAGATGCAAACTTAAACTCTAGAATCCATAGGGTGATGTTCTACTTTTGCTACACTAGAATGTCTCTGACTATTGGCATTATGTATTTTTTGGAACTTTAAAAGACCAGAGCATAAGCAAGGTCCTCCTTTAAGAATTGGAGAATGTAGATTAAGACCCTTGCTAGCTTTGTATGGTCAGACATTATAGATCAGACCCATTTAAGGTGAATCTGACACGACTCCTGTCCGTTTATGATTGGCTCGTAGAGGTTAAACCCAAATCAGACCCATGATAACAGGTCGACCCGAACCAACCTGAAATCCATCTGAACCCAATACCCAATACCATCTAAAATCCTTAATTTCAAATAAACTTTATTAGAGTTTGGATATCCATCTGAATCCAAATACCAAAACCTGATACAAAATTCGATATCAATTTACGTATAGAAAATATTGGGTGTATTTTACGTATCTCATAGTAAAGTTCCTATGTGCCTACTGCTCACTGCCACATATTTGATGCACTGCTGCTACTCTCCAACTATGAATGTCAAGGCACTGGCCCTATTTTACTGCTGCCACATATTTGATACAACCAAGATTTTATGATTGGCTCGTAGAACTATTTACTGCTCCCACATATTTGATACAACCAAGATTTAATACAACCAAGATTTTATGATTGGCTCATACAACCAAGGTATGCAGTGCTCAAGTGCAAATAAGCATCATTTAAAGTCCAATGTCTGATAATTGAAATTTACACTCTTGTGAGATGAGAGGGAAATATGTTAGTTGTTACTGCTCCCACATATTTGATACAACCAAGATTTGATACAACCAAGATTTTATGATTGGCTCATACAACCAAGGTATGCAGTGCTCAAGTGCAAAATAGTCAAATGTCAAGGCACTGCACTATTTTACTGCTCCCACATATTTGATACAACCAAGATTTGATACAACCAAGATTTTATGATTGGCTCATACAACCAAGGTATGCAGTGCTCAAGTGCAAATAAGCATCATTTAAAGTCCAATGTCTGATAATTGAAATTTGCACTCTTGTGAGATGAGAGGGAAATATATTAGTTGTTACCGATAGAAGAAACTTACTATAAGATGTCTCCCTAGATGCAAACTTAAACTCTAGAATCCATAGGGTGATGTTCTACTTCTGCTACACTAGAAAGTCTCTGACTATTGGCATTATGTATTTTTTTGGAACTTTAAAAGACCAGAGCATAAGCAAGGTCCTCCTTTAAGAATTGGAGAATGTAGATTAAGACCCTTGCTAGCTTTGTATGGTCAGACATTATAGATCAGACCCATTTAAGGTGAATCTGAAACGACTCCTGTCCGTTTATGATTGGCTCATAGAGGTTAAACCCAAATCAGACCCATGATATAACAGGTCGACCCGAACCAACCTGAAATCCATCTGAACCCAATACCAATACCATCTAAAATCCTTAATTTCAAATAACTTTATTAGAGTTTGGATATCCATCTGAATCCAAATACCAAAACCTGATACGAAATTCGATATCAATTTACGTATAGAAAATATTGGGTGTATTTCACGTATCTCATAGTAAAGTTCCTATGTGCCTACTGCTCACTGCCACATATTTGATGCACTGCTGCTACTCTCCAACTATGAATGTCAAGGCACTGGCCCTATTTTACTGCTGCCACATATTTGATACAACCAAGATTTTATTGAAAAACTGAAAAACTGAAAACACTCGAAGATATTACTGTGGGTGTGTGTATGAGAGCATAAGTATAAATTCTAGATATGAATTGAAAACTGAACATCAAGATTTTACTGAAAACATAAATAATATAACAGTATAGAAAAGCAATAGAATGTTCGTTATTCTCACCACTATCTCATTCCAAACATCATCCTTGTAGGTCTTAGGTACCTGTAGCCAACTTATATACCTGATAGGCACATATGTTCACGTATTTACCAACTTGACTTAAAGTGAGTTGCGTTGGGTCCAACTGCTTGTCCAAGATGATAAATTCAATGCTCTTCTTAGAAGTTGACTTTTTATTGACTTCCATTGATATGGGATCTTCTTCCTGCTGGTTAGATGTGTCGGCAACACTCGAAGACATCGTGCAATGAAAGAAAGTCTGTTTATTCATTCAAGGACAACTTTGTATCATGTTTATTCATAGAAGCTTAAATAAAAAAATTACTATGATGATACCAATAATGCATATAAAAGAATCACGCTATCAAAGTCATTACGAATGTATACAAAAAAAACATCGAAGATATGTAAGTAATTTGGATATCCGGGTCATTACCATAACAAAAAGTTATCCTTGTCATTGAAAGTGCATATAAAATAAAGTCAGAGTACATTAGATTGTTGAAAACAGAAAATTATAATTTGACCACAAAAAAGTCTGTAGTACAAAAGATTGACGTATGATTTAGTTCAATCATTGAACATCAACAAATTCCTCAAGTTGGGATTGTCGTTCAAACAAGATTGGTAGTCAGTTGGAATGTCTACTGCATCAACTTGTTTATTTAACCTTTTTGGAGTATTTATAACCACATACCACCCATCATTCTTTTGATCTTCGGAATAAAAAACTGATGTTGCTTCTTGAGCTAAAATGAATGGATCCTCCTCAACTCTTTCTTCATTCCTGAGCTTCTTCAAGTTTACCATCACTTGATTCCAAATTGGATCACACTTACAACCATTTTTAGAATCCTCCACTTTAACCCAATCACAATAGAACACAGTTTCTTTGAAATCGATATAGTCCAGCTCCAGTAGTCTCTAACGATTCCATAAAAGGTCATCTTCCCTTCCTTTGGATTTTTGTCTTTTCTACTTGAAATAAAATTTGAATATGCTTCCATAGACACCCACTATCTTGCGTTACCAAGCATTCATCGGAAGAACTTGGTGCAAATACAAAACCATTGACACGATATTTTTTGAATCGCATAGCTTTATGTTGTGGGCCATTGGCTAATCTCCATAATGTTGTATTGGTTTTCCCTGCATCCAATAACTGCATAGAAAAAAAACTTAATTTGTGCACAAAATACATAAGCACATGGAAAAAATGAGATTTACTCATGCACATTATTATGATTAAAAAACTTAATTTGAATATTACCTTAGTTTTTGTTTTTTCTTTTGTTGAACCACCTTTTCGATTCTGATTGAAATGGATTGCTCATACCGGTTGTACTTTCTACATGAATTACCAGACGTATGTCATACAGATATCCATTATGGTATTATTATAATACTTATTATTTACGTCATGCACATTATTATGATTAAAAAACTTATTTAGCTTGTAGGAAAAGGCACATACTCTTTCCATTCACTCAAGTCTGCAGTCGATTGAGAACCCATCTACGCACTTGCTCAAACTGAACATGGTGAGCTCCACAACTCCCCCTATTTCTAAGGGTTTCTCATCTGTGAAGTCAACACTCTCATCCAGCCAGTCTTCTCGACTGGACTTATGACCAAAAGCGCTTGAGTTTGGCATATACTCCAGCAATATATTACAGATTCGTCTACAAGGTAAGCTTCAGCTATCGACCTTCAATATATCGCTTATTAAGGACATATTCCTTGTAGCACTTCATCAATCTGTTGAAAAAAAAAAAAGATAATCTATATCACCTATAAATTAAAACTAAAAGTTAAATATAGAAGAAAACAATAAGAGTGTACCTTTCAAATGGATACATCCATCGAAATCCAACCGTTCGCATGAGGGCCTCATCAGCTAGATGAACCATTAAGTGCACACTTATAACAAAGAAGGAAGGCGGAAATTCTTTTTCAAGAATACACATTGCCTCAACCAATGCCTTCTTTGCTTGCCTAAGCTCTTCTTTATTGATCACCTTGGCACATAAAATTTTAAAAAATAAGCTAATCCTCTGAATTGCAATCCTTATGTCCTGTCTTTATGAAAAGTATGTCTCAACAATACTGGAAGCAAGTGTTGCATAATCACATGATAGTCATGTGATTTGAGCCCCCTTAGTTCGGGAGGCTGGGTGGTGACACAATTACTCAAGTTAGAGGAAAATCCTGTAGGAAGTTTTAAATCTTTTAATGTTCGACAAAACTCTTCTTTTTCCTTCTTTGTCAAGGCATAAGATGCCTTTGGCATTGATGTTTTCCCCGTTTCTTCATCTTCAACTACCCACAACTTCTTATTTACCCCTAATTTTTTCATTTCTTTTCGACCTTGTATCCCATCCTTTGTTTTTTTTTCACATCCATCAACATGTTCAATAAGTGGTCTGCGACATTCTTTTCAGTGTGCATAACGTCAATGTTGTGTCTCACTTCAAGAAACTTCCAGTAAGGCAATCAAACAAAATAGACCTTCTGGACCATGGTGCTGCTTTAGTAGATGTCTCTTCTTCATTGTCATCTTCATATATCTTGCTTTCATGATTCCGGTTTTGCCTCTTACGCTTTCCACGAGTAGCTTGCTTCAATCTTGTCCTTTCATTATTTTCAAGAATTTTGGCTATCTTTTGTTCAACTTCTTCTCCAGACAATCTTTGTGGAGGAGGTCGTTGTTAGTATTTTGTTGAATCTTTTGTCACTCCTAAACTTGTGATCGGAGTTCAAGAATCGTCGATAGCCGTGATAATATACTTTCGAAGAGTCTCCAAGCCGCATAGAGTCGATATCATCAGCACACACTGGACAAGCCTTATAACCATGAACAGTACAACCAGATAGATTCCCGTATGCAGAAAAATCATGGACCCCCCAAAACAACATCGCCTTCATTGTAAATGTGGTTTTGGTGAATGCATCCCACGTTGGTACGCCATTAACCCATAGCTCTTTCAACTCTTCTACCAATGGTTCTAGGAATATGTCAAAGTGTTTTCCAGGTCCTTTGGGTCCAGAAATTAACAATGTTAGCAACGCGAACTCTTTTCATGCACAACGATGGAGGAAGATTTAACGGGGCTAAAATCACTGGCCAACAACTGTAATTGCTACTTAGAGTTCCATGTGGGTTGAAACCATCTGTTGATATTGCAAGTCGTAGGTTCCTAGCATCTGCAGCAAACTCTGGCCAATGAACTTTGACTGAATCCCATTGGCCTGAATCACAAGGATGTCTCATTAGATTTCCATCACTCTTTGCCTTTTGGTGCCAAGTCATTGCCTCTCCAATCCAAGAATGCTAAAGAATCTTTTTAGCCTCGGAATCAAGGGAAAGTATTTCACAAACTTTGCAGGTTCTTTCTTGAAATTCTTCTTTTGTCTCTGTATCATTTTCAAACACAAGTTTATACCGACTCACTTCACATTTCGGACATATATGGAGATGTTTGTATCCTTACGATATAGGATGCATCCATTCCTACATGCATGGATGGTTTCACATTCCATTCCCAATTCTTTAATCATGTTCTTCATATTAGGATAATTTTTTGGAAGATTGCAATTTTCTGTGAACAAGTCCTTTAGCCACTCTAGTAATGCCGTCACACTAGTGCCTGTCCACCCATACCGTGTCTTCAAATTTTGCAACTCAATAATGGTGGACAATATGGTTTTCCCCTTAGGGCAACCCGATACAGAGGTTCTGATGCCATATCCATAAAGCTTTTGTGTTTTTTGCTCTCTTTATCATAGGCTCAACAATTGTGTCATCTCCCTCGTCGTCTTCATTTGCTACACTCACGTCAACAGGTGAATGTCCAGCCTCCTTCGTATGAATATTATATACATCGTCAATGAGATCCTCCAGTCTAGGCAAGTTTGATTCTTCAGTTGATGGTTCTTCAATTGGATTAGCCATTGTTTGTATGTTTCTCCCTAAATCTCTTGCCTTTTCTCCATGATGCTTCCATACCACGTAACTTTGGTACATACCATTCTTCAACAAATGAAGGCTGATTTCATCGAGATCTATGTGTCCCTTCGAATTCTTACAATGCTTACATGGGCATGGAAATTGTGTTTGTCCGACTGCATTCTCCTTAACAAAATTCACAACTGTTGAACACCTTTGATATAACTTGTACCACCCCTTTTGCTCATCCACGATTTGTCCAAATTCATTTTTATTTGTAGAATAGGTGCTCAATCCTACAAGATGTACAATCATTTACCAAGTGAAATTGAAAATAAAAGCAATATGAAATTGAAACTAAGAAAATTATTTCCTATTCTATTTATCAGTGTTAATTGTTATTTTTATAAGCAAATAGAAATGTGGAAAAAAATGTACAACTACAATGCAATTCATATTCATATATACAGTAATACTGTTATAGATTTACTACATTTCAGATATTCATCGTCAATTTCATACATGAATATCAGCAAATGTGCATTACCACTTGGTTAATGGTCATCCACTTGTCATACATTGAAGGTGTTGAATGAGGATATAATGATATATAGAAGATGTTCGGACAAGGTTTGGGTACGTGGTGACCCAATCGATGCACCGATTAGGAGTTATAGGATTTCATTTAGAACAAATGCTCGAACTAAGAATTGACCTAAATGAATATGGATCAAGGATGTGAAAAAAGGATACAATTAGTTGCTAATCTTATGAGATGAATATGTTTTTGAAGCTATTGATGATCTATCTTTGTATCTAATCAATATTTTTAGATATAAATTGTCTATATATATATATATATATATATATATATATCTCTCTTGTTTTTTTATTTTCAAATCTACATACTATTTTGGAGTGGGCACGATTTGGGAGTAGACGATCGAGTTCTTGGTCGATTTGTGCGACTTTTTCTTTGGTCCAATCGAGTTCTTGGTCGATTTGGGGAAGTCTTCTCTTTTCTTTATAATTATTCTCAAATTTGCACACGATTTGGCAGTGGATGGTCAAGCTTTTGGGGAAGAAAATTAGCGTTAGCGTTTATTTGATTTATTTTTTTCTGTTGTCCCCGACGTTGGGGAGGGTTAGAGTTTCTTTGCTTCCTTTTGTGTTGTGATAAAATACTCTATTGTTACTGCTGAATATTAAACTCGCAAGTTTGTATTTGTTGAGATCCAAATTAAATTCTAATAATAAAGAGGGTTGGATATGTACAGTGATGACCGGTTGGTTAGAGAGTATTGTATTTATGACCGGTTCACGTGCATAGGGGCCAACAAGTCAACTGTTGCTTAGCTAAACAAGGTTGAAGTTAGTTGATCAAAGCTCATCTGGATCTCTTCCAAAGGACCGAAACAAAGGCAGATACAGGAGGGCAGACATGGGACTCAAATTATTGTTTAGTAACCTCATTATGCAAGTCTTAACCTAATATTGTAAAATCTTAAATGTCTTTTCTCTCTTCATCTATTGTAGCTCACTCAATATAAGATCAATTTGTAATCCACCCAATATATGTAAAATTGTAGTACATTCCAATTTTAAATCTTAGAAAGGTCCTTGCTCCCAAAGTACCAAAATCTTATATGCTTTAACTGAGTTCTCAAGAAAACAACAAGGACAAAAACATACATTAGCTACAGTTGAGATTAACAAGAAGTATAAAACAATATGAAGACTAATTGAGAGAAGGATGGAAAAAAGCAAAAAATTGCATCAAGTATGAAGCTTCATTTATTTCACATCATAAGCAAGTTCTCAACATCCATGCATATATAAGTTCACCATTTTCGAGTACATGTTTTTGTCGGCATCGAAGGTAGAAAATGGTAATACAATAAACGAAAGAGAAACTTGCCCATCGTCTTAAAAATAGACAGATCGGCCTCCCTCCAGTATATACTGCAACATGTAAAAAATAAAGTAATGCCAAAGGGCATCACTGATGGTGAATCTGCCTATGGAAAGAAAAAATATGGAGGCTAATTTTCAGTCTGCCTATGAAATAATTTTTAGGGTTTTTTTTCTATCTAAGAGGATTTAACCCTTCGATTATTTTTTGGATTTAAAATTAATAAGGGCATACAACACCTTAGATCCCGACGGCCGAGATCCTGATGAAGATGGAGAAACCAATCGACACTTCTGACCCGACACTTCAGACCCGACGGTCGTGATCCCGATGGCAGCTATCTCGATGGAGAGATTTGTGATCCCGATGGCCGAAACTAGCGGCCCTAGAATGGAGAGAAGGGGACGGCGAGACTCAAGATCCCGCCGCCGAGGATAGAGGTTTTCGCGCGGTGCTCTTCAGTTCCCGCCAAGGAGGGAGAGAATGGATTGAAAAAAAAGAGAGAAAACCTAGGCGTTTCCTATGCGTGCCAATTCTTAAACCCGCGCCTTTTTCTTTAGTGCCGCGCATTGTTATTTAGTTCCCTATGCTGCCAATTCTTAAAAAAAGAACTGACGTTTCCTTCTTATCACGTGGGTTCACGTGAGTTGAACTTTTAATCTTTGGAACGGATTTGGAACGCTTGTTATGTGTTTCAGAATAAATATTTATTATTAGAATGAAAAGAAAAAAAATTGGAACATTTTTTTATTCTGGCACGCTAGTTTTCCGTTCCAAAACCTAGGCACGCTAAATAGGCATTACAGATTGAAATATGCCTAGTGTTCCAAATTAGCTAGTTTGGTGTAGTGATATCTTTATATGTTAACAGTTAGTTATTACAGTTATTTGATTTGCATACTTTACTTTAGACAGTGTTTACTGGTTTATTAGTCGTGTTCTTTTATCGTTATCATGCTTGACTGGATGTCGTGGTTCTATGGGATTGGTTCCCTCTCGTACCGTGTCGTGATTCGTATCGTATCATAGGATGAATAAGTCATATCGGAACTGCTTTACCTCCTTGTCTTGAAATCTTGATGCTAACCTGCGAGTCCATATTAGGGACGAGGGTTAGTAGTTAAGCTAACTTGTGAGCCCACACCAGGGGCAAGAGTTAGTAAGCTAACCTGCGAGTCCACATTAGGGGCGAGGGTTAGTAGTTAAGCTAACTTGCGAGCCCATATTAGGGGCGAGAGTTAGTAAGCTAATCTGCGAGTCCACATTAGGGGCGAGGGTTAGTAGTTATATGTCCAAACCTGCGAGTCCACACAAGGGACGAGGGTGATGCTAGCCTGCGAGTCCACACTAGGGACGAGGGTTAGTAGTATATGGTTCACACCTGCGAGTCCACACTAGGGACGAGGGTGATGCTAGCCTGCGAGTCCACACTAGGGCGAGGGCTAGTAGTTGTTCAAACCTGCGAGTCCACACTAGGGACGAGGGTTTGAGTATTCGATTGGTTATCCCTTGACATCGTGATATCATATTCTCTTGTTCTTCTCCAGCAGTTCGTTTAGGCGTAGTGGTTCTTCCAGTCGTGTATAGTCGTATTTTCGTGCTGATTGGTCCTTTCTCGTTTTTTTTGTATTTTCTTTATTGCATGATAAACTGCTAGATAGGTATATTTTATGTATCTTGCTATGTTCCCTGAGGACCTGATGATCTCTTCAAGTTTAGTGAGTGCATGGAGATAGCTATTAGTTCTGGATGACGGATGGGATGATACGCTTACGGGATTCAGGTATCGTATTGCATTTATTATCAGCTCGTGCTTTCATACCTTATCATGAGATATCATGTTTCCTGATTTAGTTTGGACTCTGGTTACTTTCTTAGAGTCTTATCGGACATATATGTTAGTAGGCTGCAGACCACGACCCATACTTGTTTATTCTTGATATTTTATTCTTATTGTGGATTGAGACTTAGAGTTGTTTGCCATGTTTTGGCAGTATACCATAGCCTTAAAAGTGTTTACGTATTCGAGTTGGGCTGGAGTCCGTTCGATATGTAGCTGGCTTGCTCACGAGCTCGCGTCCGTAAAGCGGGTGCGGGTCGTGACAGGTTTTTTTTTGGTAGCCCATGCAGGTCAGAGCATATCGTATCGGTTACGTAACTGTACTGATACGAGCCTGCGACCTTGACTAGACCTTAGAAATCTCAATCCACTCTGCCTTGAAAATTCTCCTAGAAATTCTCCACATCCTTGAAAACTTCATATTTGCTCTCGAATATACTTCCTTACTTTCCGTACCATTGATTTTGTTCCTTCCTACTTTGGGGTGACGAATGATCGTGCTGTCTAGAATTCACCAGAAATTCTTAAGTTATAGTATAATATTGCTTGATTTTGAATATTTGTTGTTTTATAGATATGAGGGATTATAAATGCCATACGCCCTAGATATATGTTGGTAGACTTGTTAGCAACTAGTTAGAAGACTTTAGTGACCGTATTTGGAGGAGTAGTGTGACCAAAGGTGGGTAGAAAGTCCTCGAGGATTTGTAGTTACAAAATGATTAGGAGGAGTTTATAAATTTTTGAGGAATAAAAATTAAGGAGATTAAGGTAATAGTAGACTTTGAATTTTAAGGAATAGTCATGAATTGGAATTTCGAGGACGAAATTATTTTTAAGGTGGGTAGATTTGTAGCTTCCCTTCCCGGAGAATTTTTTTCAAACTATTTTTTTATTATTTATTTGATTTAAATAGTGATTTTAGAATTTTATATATAAATATTTAGTTAATTATTACGGTAGATGACTTTAGCCATAGCGGAGTTTTGAAGTACAAGACGACTAGAAATCATGGCACGAATAGTGCAGTGGCGTGCTTTGACTAGTGTATTAGCCCTGGTAGGGAAGGCCGAGCCATAGTGACGTCCTAACTAAGAAAACCATGCCAAGTTGTGGCATGAATTCCATAAATAATTTAATTAGATATTATTTTAACCTTGTTGACTTTGAGTGATCCGGTTGTACCAAGTTGGCCCAAACTAGACCCGAACTGAGCCCAAGCCCGAGTAGACATATAATGCATCCAAGAACACCCATGTAGACATATTCGGAGTAGATGCAAATAATTGGTATTTTATTTTGATATTGTCAAATATTTCTAAATATTTTTATGCATAATAAAATGGCATTAATATGTTAGAATATCATTTCTAAAATGCTAGCACCATTTTCCTGTGGACCCAATAAGAGTAAAGGTAGTATGGGTCACCAATACTGCTCCTATTAGTTGGTCTACTGCAATTTGTATTATTTGGTATTACTATTAGTAATATTGATGGTTGTTATTAAATAGGAATTATTTACTATTTGTTATTATTTCATGGTCAAATAAATGTTATATAGGTTCGTATTTATATAAATAGGTCATATACGATGAATAGATAGTGTCGAGATTTTATTTGGAATTTTTGGAGATTTTTATAGCGTATATTATATTATATATATATTATATATATATAATATTATATATATTTTATTATATATATATTAAAATATATAATATATATAATATAAAAAATATATTATATATATATATCTAATATATAATATATTATTATATATATAATATATATATATAATATTAATTATATATAATAATATATATATATATATTATATATAATATGTGCATGCGTTATATATGTAAATATATATGTTATACATGTGTATATGTTATGTATAATATATATATGTGTGTGTAGATGTATATATAATATATATATATATATATATATATAGTATACATGTATGTGTATATATACATATATATATGGATATACGTGTATATAAGAGTATATTAATTCTATAGAAATAAAATAAGTTAAATCTCAGCCAGGCCGAGCCCATCCCAGGCCACATGCTCGAACAAACCACCCAAGCTCTCCCAGCCCAGCTAACAGCCCAAACCGCAGCATTAAGGAAACCCAGGCCCACAGGCCCAGGATTTTCCTCTCGGCCAGTACAACAGGCCCTGACCCCCTTTTAGCAGTATAGCCACGTTATTTACGCATCGAGAGAGAGATCGAGAGGGGATACAACGCTCCTAAAACCCAAACCCTAAAACTCTTCGACCATTGCTGCGACGCCCCACACTACGTGCCACCCGCCGCCAGGGCCGCCATCGTGCACCGCCGCACGAGCGTCGGGATCGCCGGAGACACAGAGCGCGTATAGGCGCAGACGGGAACACAAGCACACGTGCAGGTACCGATTTTATTGTTCTAGTTCTTCGCGTATAATCCACGATTCTTCGATCTGTAAAATCCTACGTATAGCTATATGACCCTTTAGTAATCCTAGTAAATAGATTCGAGCATGACGGGTCAGTCAGTCCCGAGTTTGATGGAAAGATCGATGAAAATCAGTCCAAAATAGGACACATAATACAGTCCAATCACCCAAGTTTGACGATCGATTCTGATCGAGTACCATATTAGAAAAACTATTTGAAGACACTTTTAGACAATATAGGGCTTCAAAATCCTTTTTGTGGATTCAGAAATCATCGATTACGCGTCGAGAAATCAAATCCCAAAGTTTTCTAAAAACCTGTTTTAAAAACTAGAAATTTGTTCGATACGACGTGCGTCCCGCCATTCCGGGCGACATGGTCACGAACCGAAGGCATCGAAAGGCGCATAACGGCTTCGTTAGTCGTGGGCTTTGACGGAATTCAAATTGGTCGCGTGTGCACGACGAATTTGATGCGTATCCGTCGAAATTCACCGTATCGGCCTCTGTGCAAGTTTCCCAATTACTTCGTGCACGCTCGTCAGATCGAGACAAAATTTACGCCAGCAGGACTGTATCATTTTTGTGGTCCTGTATGCCAAGTTTGGTCCCATTCTGAGACAGTTGATAAAATTGTCGTATCGCGGGCCCCGGGTCTGACTCAAGGGTGATTTTGTGCATGGCCCGCCGGAATCCAACTTTGGACATACGGTTGGGTTCATATCGGAAAACCAGATCCGTAGACATGTAGTTTGACGACTTTAGAGACCATTGACTCTGTGGCACGCTTTTTGGTGCAAAGCGGGTCCAACGACGGACATCGTTTTGCCTGAAATTATCGTTTTGCCCCTGTGTCCAGAATTGGACTTAAGGACAGGTAATCCTAGCTAATTTGACTATTCTGAGACTGTTGGCATCGTTTGTTTCAGCTTTCGAAGATATTTGTGATGACATGGACTTCATGGCTTGGCAGTTGACTGCATTTTTGTTGGATCTGCGTGCAACCTCCAGGCAAGTATACCTTGCCTCCCTCTACAGTTTATTTATATGCATATTTCTATTATTATTATACAGTTTTACTAGTTGATTATTGACATGAGATTTGTACATCGTGCATGCTAGTATACATATAGGTCTCTAGTTGTTCATGATTTACATGCTTAGTTAATCCCTATATCTTTATATGTTAACAGTTAGTTATTACAGTTATTTGATTTGCATACTTTACTTTAGACAGTGTTTACTGGTTTATTAGTCGTGTTCTTTTATCGTTATCATGCTTGACTGGATGTCGTGGTTCTATCGGATTAGTTCCCTTTCGTACCGTGTCGTGAGTCATATCGTATCATAGGATGAATAAGTCATATCGGAACTGCTTTACCTCCTTGTCTTGAAATCTTGATGCTAACCTGCGAGTCCACATTAGGGACGAGGGTTAGTAGTTAAGCTAACTTGTGAGCCCATACCAGGGGCGAGAGTTAGTAAGCTAACCTGCGAGTCCACATTAGGGGCGAGGGTTAGTAGTTAAGCTAACTTGCGAGCCCATATTAGGGGCGAGAGTTAGTAAGCTAATCTGCGAGTCCACATTAGGGGCGAGGGTTAGTAGTTATATGTCCAAACCTGCGAGTCCACACAAGGGACGAAGGTGATGCTAGCCTGCGAGTCCACACTAGGGACGAGGGGTTAGTAGTATATGGTTCACACCTGCGAGTCCACACTAGGGACGAGGGTGATGCTAGCCTGCGAGTCCACACTAGGGGCGAGGGCTAGTAGTTGTTCAAACCTGCGAGTCCACACTAGGGACGAGGGTTTGAGTATTCGATTGGTTATCCCTTGACATCGTGATATCGTATTCTCTTGTTCTTCTCCAGCAGTTCGTTTAGGCGTAGTAGTTCTTCCAGTCGTGTATAGTCGTATTTTCGTGCTGATTGGTCCTTTCCTGTTTATTTTCTATTTTCTTTATTGTATGATAAACTGCTAGATAGGCATGTTTTTATGTATCTTGCTATGTCCCCTGAGGACCTGATGATCTCTTCAGGTTTAGTGAGTGCATGGAGATAGCTATTAGTTCTGGATGACGGATGGGATTGATACGCTTGCGGGATTCAGGTATCGTATTACATTTATTATCAGCTCGTGCTTTCATACCTTATCATGAGATATCATGTTTCCTGATTCAGTTTAGACTCTGGTTACTTTCTTAGAGTCTTATCGGACATATATGTTAGTGGCTGCAGACCACGACCCATACTTGTTCATTCTTGATATTTATTCTTATTGTGGATTGAGACTTAGAGTTGTTTGCCATGTTTTGGCAGTATACCATAGCCTTGACAGCGTTTACGTATTCGAACCGGGCTGGAGTCCGTTCGATACGTAGCTGGCTTGCTCACGAGCTCGCATCCGTAAAGCGGGTGCAGGTCGTGACAGCCAGGAAGATAACTTGCCGCATAAAAGGCTATGCGGCTAAGTTCATGCGGCAAAGAATCATGCGGCAGGTATCTATTCTTCTCTCTATTATTCTGAGAAGAAGAACCATGCAAGCCATGGCTTGCACGCTTCATAAAACCTTCATCCAGAGTTCAAATCGAATTTCCATAGGTCAAAATAGGGCAGAATAAAATTCTCTACAACATGGAACCATCAGAACTTGATAATAACAAGATTAAATAGATCAAAACCCAAAAAATCTAAAAATAAAATAAACTTAGATCTACAAGCAATGAGCCATGGAAATTGAAAATGGTAAGTACTAAAGTGTTTTAGAATACTGTGAAGAAGAGAATGGAACAATAAAACTTGAGTTCCTCCATGAAGCAAGCTGCACTTGCCTAAGCTCTCCTGGTTTGTGGAGAGAATTAATGGAGGAAGAAGAAGAAGAAGAAGTGAATGAAGATAGAGAAAGGGGGTTGGTGGCTTAAATGATGGATGGTGGTAGGTGGGGTTCATGCTAACCTAAACCCAACCGAACCCAACAAAACAAAACCAAGACAAGCCAAGCCACACCAGGATGAGCCCAAAATAAGCTAAACCAGGATCAGACAAGCATGACAAGTCTAATTACAGGTCGAGATTCCGTACACGTATACAAAATACGTAATACGAACCACGGGCATTACAGGTTCCACCGAGGCGTTCTGTTTACTGCAGTACGTCTTGTCTTTGGATATAAGATGGATCTTCTATCAGCAATGACCTGCCGCTTGAACGCAGGATTGCGTTCTTTTGTACAGACTATGCTTCATGATAAGACAGCGATGCAAGATTTTCTTGCACCGAGATGCCTTATACCTATTTATTTGGATGGTTATTGCTTCACCATCCATGTTTGATGAATCCCGATATGGGAAGTGTCAGTAGAGATTTCATCCGACGTTACTCCATCGCTCGTTGGAATTATACTGCTCTTTCAGAATACAGGTTTGCATTGAATCGTAGATCTGGATAGAGATTTCAGTGTGTCCCGCCTCCTCATGGATATGAGACTATCCCTCCACAGTTGATGGATGTGAATGCAGAATCACTCCGCCTAAGTCCACCCATCTTTTCATGGCTACAGATGATCCGAACATCTCACCTAGTCTACCGATTTGAGGACGACTGCTATTTAGCGCCATATTTGCCAAGTAGATTTGCATGACAGTTTGGCTATGATCAACTACATGTGGGTAATGTCACTGCTTGTCTATAGGCCAAAGGCTTTCTGATTGATGGGGCTAGGGCTTGGAGATATTACAACGTCAGGGGCATGAAAGCTGTATTTTCCATGCCCTTTAATCTTCAGCAAGGCCCACGTATGTTATATACTTACACAAATTTCTATACTTCGGCAAATTCTTTTACTGAAAGCTTCCATCTCGCACATAGCTTTGCAAGTGACAAGAGTTATAAATTGGGAGAACACACTGCACATTCATTTCGAGATGCAGAGGATAGAGATCCTGCAGATCCATCGTTAGAAGCTTATATTTTCAAGAACTATCCAGATAAAGTACATGATCCTTTGGACGTATCTTTAAAGGTAAGGAAAGAGAAATCCCCTACCAAGGGGTTAGAAAAAGAAAAACTGAGGAGACAACGGCCCTCCCTCAACTGGATGATAGACCTGCTTCACCAAGAGCTCCGAAAAAAGAAGAAAAGGACCTCATTGGTCACAAATGAACCAACGACCACGAGAACAACTCGTTCTCAGTCTAAACAGATACTCCTTAGTACTTCCCCCGCAGAGAAGGAAGCCACTCCTTCTTCTATTCAAAAACAAGAAAGGGTTACTCAAGAAGGAACGTCTACCATCTCAATCAATCGGGTGATGATCGCACTGGAGTTGCTGAAGAACCGGTTGCATCACCACACAGAGAAGTCAGGAGAAAAGTGTTAGTGTACCGAGAAGTTCTTCGAAGAACTGATACATCTCCTGTCCCTTCCCCGCCGACGGAATCCACCAGTCATCTGGGACAAGATTTACCACCTCAGGAAGGTAATATCAGAATTTTGATATACATCAATATATTTTTCTCAAAGGTGTGTATTTAATTGATTTCTTTATTTACAGTGGCTACTTCAGCAGATGTCCAGCCTTTTGCACTACTGTAGAGGCCTCAAGATCAGATACTTTGGTGGTACGTATTTCCGCCAATGTACTTGTTGCGGCAGGGAGAACGGTTTCTTCACCAACTCCTATTACTCTAGTGACCATCTTTCCAGAGAAATTTACCTTCGCAAGAAGAAATGATAAATTCTCCAAAGGCTCAAGATCCTACTCACTCTGAAGAGGATCGGAAGATAATTGACGCCTTAGCCGATTGTGACTATGTGATGAATATTTTGGTGATGACTGGAATAATACTACTAAGGAGGGACAAATTTTAGTGGATGTGCCATCACGTCAAGAAATCGGCTAATGAAGGCAAGTCAACTGCTGAGGGTGAGAAAAATCTGTTTATTGATAAAGGGCCTGCTAGTCCCAGAATCGATGAACCCAGAATCTCTGAAGTAGGTAGAAAATCTGAGGCTTCTGGAGTAGTGGTAGAATTAGTAGATCAAACTCCAATTACTCTGCCACTTCAAACTGAATCAGGGGCTGGAAGTAGTCAAGCCATGATGTCTGCGGACACCATGTCGAAGCTTCAGCTGGAAGCATCCAGACCTCTTGAGACTCCACATGGAATGCCCAGCTTAGGTAAATTTTTAAACATGATCTATTTATTTTAGCTCCTTCAATATTGTACATCGCTCTAACAAATGGTATATATAAATTGTATAAGGTCCTATAGGAACTACCAGCTCAATGATGGCTCCTTTGGACAAAGGAACCCCAGCATGAGAGGGAGCTCTTCCCATATCAGTGCACAAGATGAAGCGCCTCCACCTGTTAAAATTATAAAAATTCCAGTAGAAGTGGTAGCCACCCCAAGTGCCGTAGCGGCTAACAAGTTTGTGGTGGCTTCCTTCACTAAAGTCTTCTTCACATCTTTGGAGCCTTTAGTCCATCGGGTAATGGAGAAGAGGATGTTCCATTCAGTACAGTCAGAAATTCCTTCTCGTTTTTAATTGGAGGCATCCGCAGCCAAGGAGATGAGGCTCAGGCTACTTTTTTGGAACATATTTTGGACGAGCTAGAGGAGTCAATTAAGGCTTATAAAGACCTTAAAAGGAGATGTTGAGCTGCTAGTGGATGCAAATATGAAGCCATGGCTCGAGAGTCTGAGACTAATAAAGCCAATTTTGAAGCTTTCTTACTGGCTTTCGCTAGACAATCTTCTGAGCTGGATGTCCAGATTGCTGAAGTAGCTTTAATGTTGAGCGTCATAAAGCTATAGCTGCGGATGAGGAAAAGAAAGCTTCTGATCTGGAAGCTGAAATCGCCCGGCTTCAGAAAGAGCTTAAAATCGTCAAGCAGGGTGTAGAAAAAGAAACTCAGCTACATCAAGCTGCTGTCAACCAGTTAGACGTTTTGAAGCATCAAAAGGGTGACTTTGACCAGCTACAAAATGAAGAACTAGTACGTCAAACAGCTGCTCTGCACCCATTTGACCCAGAGTCAGGAAGGGTTGAAGCCAAGCAACGGGTGCTGGATTCTTGTACTGAAAGAGCCAAAGCTTTGAAGAAGCGGATTATAGAACTCATCACTTACTCTTTAGTAGAATGATCAAAATTTATTATCTTTTTCTTTATGATGTATCTTTTTTGAACATTTAATCAAAAAGAAATAAAATAAGAAATTTTTTCTGTGGTTCCATTACTTGTTGCATACGTTTTATGATATAAGTAATAGAATGGAAAATTATTCAGAGGTACTGGACGTGATATTTCTTGATTAGAAAATAACGATATTATATATCTGCTCAGAGGTAATGTGGACGTGGCATAATATAATGTTTGAAATATTGTTATTTCAATAGACAACTTTGTCAGAGGTGATAGGGACGTGACAAGTTGCTGACGTAGATAATTGGAATTCAGAGGTGCGAAGGACGTGAATTCTTTTTTCTGTTTTAGATGTGAGAAGTTATCATCTATGGTTTTATTTACGAGAAAGTAAATAAAAGACAATAAATGCTAAGACTGATGAATGAATGGACGGTCAGATTTCTTAGGAAAGAGAAAATGAATGAAATGAACAGTCACCTTGGTTCTCGAGGAGGGAAAACTGAATGAATAAACAGTCACCTCGATCCTTGAGGATGAGAATGAATGAACAATCAGACTCTTTTTAAGGAAAAAAAAGAATGAACGAACAGTTGGACTCCTTTCAAGGAGAAAAAGTCACATCTGTTCTCGAAGCCGATTATCTAGTCATTCTGTCTATAAATAAATCATAACTTCTGTAGATATTTTCAACTTCTTTTCTCTCAGTAAAGAATGTCTTCCGAAGATTTGCTCACTCCGAAGATTGAAGATACGACTGAGACGCCTCCTGCTGAGCCTCCGGTACCTCATCAGAAAGAAGTGGGTGAAGGCTCGACTGTTCCTGTACCAGAGCAGGACCTGATTGCCAAGTTGGTGGAGCCTGGGAAGACTGCTGAAGAAGAAGCCGTGAGGACTGCTGCCTGTGAGTTGCTGGTATGTTCAGACAATGAGATGTTTGAATTGCTGGCAAATTATGTATTTAACCATGAAGGGTCGGGTCCTCGTCCCCGCTCTTAATATTATGTACCTCTTTCTGTTTTTGAATAAAATGAGTTTTATTTACATCATTTCTTTGAATGAAAAATATTTTGCTTTTATACATAATATTTCTTGAGAAATTTGCTATTAATAGGCATCATAGCAATTCTGTAATCCATATCTGTTAATTGGTAGGCTCCATTTGAGAAAACCTTGTTTTACCACATACGGACCTTCCCATTTTGCCTCGAATTTACCTTTGCTCATGTGGGTCATAATCATAGGACGTCTGACCGTAAGAACTAGCTCGCCTTCCTGAAATGTTCGTATTTTGACTTTGCGATTGAAAGCTTTTGAAATACGGGCCTGATATAATTCGATATGTTGTTGAGCTAGGAGCCTTTTCTCATCGAGCCTCCAATTCTTGAAGCCGGAGATGATCATTGTTTTCTGTGGTAAGTTCATTAGCAATGACAATTCTCAAGGATAGAATTTGAATTTCCAGCGGTAAGACAGCTTTACATCCATATACCAGAGAAAAAGATGTACAACCTGTGGGATTACGGACTGTAGTACGATAAGCCCATAGACATTCTCCAAGCTTCTCACTCTAATTGCGTTTGTTAGTAGAGACAATCTTTTTGAGGAGTTTGATGATAGTCTTGTTGAATGCTTCAGCTAACCCATTAGCAGCAGAATTATAGGCCGTATAAGCAACATTATTGATTCGGTTGTCATCACAGAACCTAGTAAATTTTTGACTAACGAACTGTGGTCCATTATCATGGATGATCCGATGAGGTACACCAAATCTGTATATCACATGATGTTTGATGAAGTTGATAACACTGCTAGTCTTCACTTCAGCTAAAGGTATGGCTTCAGTCCATTTAGAGAAATAATCGGTTATAGCTAAGATAAACCGATGTACTTTAGACGAAGGAGGATTGATAGGACCGATTACATCCATGCCCCAAGCTTTGAAGGGCCATGAGGCAGCAGTAGGATAAAGAAATTCCGATAGTTGGTGAATGAAGTCTGCATGAATTTGACATGCTCTATATTTCCTTGCATAGTCAATGGTATCTGATACCATAGAGGGCCAGTAGTAGCCCATACGTCGGATATGATCCTGTAATTTAGGACCGGGCTGATGTGCTCCACAAACGCCATCATGAGCTTCGCGTAATATCTGCTTTGCTTTATCACCAGCAAGACATCTTAAAAGTAATCCATCAAAAGTTCGTCAAAAGAGAGTTTTGGTGGTATGATTATAATAAAATTGAAGCGATCGTCGGCAAATACTTGTAGCTTCTTTAGGATCTTCAGGTAGTATATCATGTACTGCAAAGTCGATGAAAGGTGATCTCCAATCTTCGCTGATGACATTGACTTCAGTTGAATTAATGAATTCAATGTTATGGTTGTTTTCAATGCAAAATATTTCTCTATTGGAGATAACAACCATTTGTTGTCTTTTGACCGAAATTGCTAAGACCGCTGCTAGGTTAGCTAAGGCATCAGCTTCTGTGTTACATGCTCGACGTACATATTCGATGAAGAACCCTTTGAACGAAAAAGCTATTCTGATTGCCGCCTCGTGGTATGGTACCAGATTTTGATGTCGAACTTCGTATGTACCTCTAACCTGATTAATAATCAGCTTAAAATCACCATATACTTTGAGGTATTCAATATCCAGTTGTTTGGCTAATTGGAGTCCAATGAGTAAAGTATTGTATTCTGCCACGTTGTTGGAGCACGACTCATCTAAAGAATAAGCTCTCTGAATAGCTAATCCATCTGGTGAAACAAGAACAATTTCCAATCCAGCAACAAGGGTGCCTTCAGGTCCAATTCTAGATGCTCTGTCAAAGAATAAACGCCAAGTAGGAAATTCTTCTGAGATCATATTTGATTCTAATGTCTCATCTGGAATCTCATCATAGAGTTTAGATGTCTCAGGGACAGGATGAGCTGCTAAAAAATTAGTGAGTGCTTGGCATTTCACAGACTTTTGTGGAACATACACCATATTATTGTGCTAATAATATGGCCCTTGTAGCAAGCCTATAATTGAGTGTACTTGGCTTCTTCATTAAGATCCGAAGAGGATTAACTCGGGAAATAACATGAATGGTTTGGCCGATAATGTAATGTCTTATCTTTTGAACAACAAACATTAAGGCTACGTATTCCTTCTCTACTGGACTATAACGATGTTCAGCTCCAATCATCGTCCGACTAAGGTAGTAGATCGCTTATTCATGACCTTCTTTGTTCTTATGAGCCAATAAAGCTTCCAATGAATGATCCATCACCCGGACATACATCAAGAAGGATATTCCTGAGATCGGTGGCACTAGGACCGATGGACTCATCAAATACCGCTTTATGTCATCAATTGCTCGTTGACATTCTTCTGTCCAAATAAAAGATACGCCTTTCTTCATTAACTGAGTAAATGGTCTGCAACGTCCAGATAAATTCGAAATAAACCTCCTGATGTAAGCAAGACGACCCTGGAATCCTCGTAACTATTTTAGGTTGCGTGGAGGACGCATCTCTTGAATGACTTTGATCTTCTCGTGATCAATGTGTATACCTTTAGAGGTAATGACGAATCCGAGAAATTTGCCACTAGATACTCCCAAGAAAGACTTGGTGGGGTTTATTTTGAGTTGATGCTGGCGCATTAGATTGAAGATGGTTCTTAGATCTTGGATATGATCTTTCCTTAGACGACTTTTGCCAGCAATATCGTCAACATAGCATTCGACGGTCTTTCGCAAATGATCTCGAAAGATAGTACTCATAGCCCGCTGGTAAGTTGTACCCGCATTCTTAAGACCGAAAGGCATGACTGTATAGCAGTATATTCTGCGGGCGGTACGGAATGAAGTGTGTTTTTTATCTTCAGGATTCATCCGGATTTGATTGTATCCAGAAAACCCATCCATGAAAGAGATTCGTTCGAATCCATAAGTATTGTCGATCATGACATCAGTAATTGGGAGAGGAAATTCATCTTTAGGGCAAGCATCATTGAGATCTCGAAAGTCTATGCACACTCGAACTTTTTCGGTCTTCTTCAAGACTGGTGCAACATTGGCTAACCAGTCAGGATGCTGTTCTTCTCTGATAAAACCACAAGCGATAAGCTTTTTGACTTCATCATCTATCGCATCCATCATCTTAGGCTTGAATCGCCGTTGCTGTTGTTTGACTGGCTTGGCATTAGGCAAAATATTAAGTTTATGAGTTGCGACCTGAGGATCTAAACCCGACATATCTTCATATCTCCACGCGAAGACATCGATATATTCACGAATGAGATGAATCAGTTCTTGTTTATCATCCTCTGGAAGATTTTTACTAATGAAGATCGGTCGCGGTACACCTTCCTCTCCAACATCGATCTGGATTAGTTGATCTTCGGTAGGTGGTTCTCGTTGTTCAAAATGGAGCTCCCACTGAGTGTCCATCCTTTCTGCCCAATGATCTGCTTCAGGAGCTTCTTTAATATCATCCTCATCATTTTTTGAGAACTCGGCAGACCCCATATTACAAGATACTGTCACCCGGTGGACATGACCAATGTTGGTGTCAGAATCCCATGAAATAGAATCTGAAGTATTAGAGAATTCATCTTTATCAGATTCAGAGGCTTGTCGAGTAATAACTGGTAAAGTATAGCCTAGCCCATGTTTTGTTTTGCTATAGTATTGTTGTGATTTTCCTTTTAGAACAAAAATACGAATAGGTGTTCGCCTTCCTTTTGTCGCCATTGAGGTCGATTTTGAAATCATAGCCCATTTTACGGATGATTGCCTTAGATTGTGGTCTATAACGGCGTAGTTGTAGACTTCATGTATCATCCTTATTATCGCTGTCAAGCATGATTTTTTGTTCTTTTCTTTTACTAAAAAGTATAAGAGTTTCGCCTTTCTTTCGAGAAGGCACTAGGAAGAACGATTCTTGTATTGATTCAAGTGATACCACGTTTCGGAGAGATGGTACGACTCCTATTATAAGTGGTTTGAAGCTATCTAGTATATCCAAATAACATTGAGTATGATAAGAGACTTCAGTATACTGCAAAGGAGATGCTACTTTATTGATCTTTACATCATTATTTACAACAGGACCTTTAGCCTTAGAAGACTTAGTCAGATTGGTAACCAGAGAAGGAGAAGAAGAACAAGAAAGAGGGAGGGTTTTTTTACGACAAAGGTCGATTACAAGTGGCTCAGAAGAGGTGAGATCTCTTTGTTCCTGTCTAACACTAGGAGGCTGCTTCTTGTGAGAAGGAAGGTAAGTAGTCAATGTCTTGGAAGACTGAGGACAGGAAGTACGTCCTTTGACAAGGATCACCTATCATTTGGCATGCCTTTCTCTTCTTCGTCAGTATCCATTGCCAATACCACCTTCATGAATTCTTCTTTGTACATACGAGAATCGTTGCAATACGCTTCAACTCCCTTGAAAGGATTTAAGTCTGCAACTTCTTTCTGTACTTCTCCGTTACCATCCACATATTTGAAACATTGATGGAGAGTAGAAGGTACAATTTTATGTTCGTGGAGGAATGGTCTTCCCAGCAAAGCATTATATGAGCCATAATTATCAATCACGTAGAAAGTCACCTTCGTACGAAGATTGCCGATTTGAAGTTTCAGGCGTATCTTTCCCAAAGTTTTACTTCTTCCTTGATTGAACCCCGAGATAGTAGTGATAGTTGTAGAAAGGTTGTGCACCGGGATCTTCAAAGCGTCCAGTAGAGCCTTCGGCACGATGCTAAGTGTAGACCCTGGGTCAATCAGAATACAATCGACTTTTATGGTGTCCACATATCCCGTGAAGTAGAGAGGCCGATCATGACGATTGTGTTCTAACAGCATGTCATCTTGTGTAAAAGTGATGTGGGCATTAGTTCAAATACACTATGACAATGTGTACAGCTGACAGGTTCCTTTCTAGGCTTTTTGAGGAGAGCAAGACAAGCATCAGCCTGCATCAAGGCCTCACTCAGCATTTCTCGAGTCTCTTTTGAGAGACGTAAGAGTTCGAAGATTGACAATCTCACTGGAGTGTTAGCCAATTGAGCCAGTATGTCGAAATTATATGGCTTTTCTAGTCCGAGAGATGAGGACTTCTTCAACGCTTTATCAAAGTGGACAGGTTGCTTTCCCTTGTCTGCTGATGATAGTTTGGGAGGAATTGGTTCCACTACTGGCGAGGATGTAGATGGTATATTCTCAGCAGGAGAAGATGATACAGGAATAACATCAGGAGATGGGGCAGGATTCTCTTGAGTTTCGGGATACTCTCGGAGGTAAGGTCTCCCAGATCTGGTGCCGATAAATTTTTTTTCTTCTGATACAGGTTCAAAGGATACCATGTTGCAGCTCTTCGATTTAGTTTTAGAATGCTTCTTTTGATTGGAAGAAGAAGGCGCTTTAAAGTCTGCCACTAGATCTGGATGAATCCACATGATTTCTCCTTTGTCAGTGGATAGCGGAACAAGACCCTCATTTTGGGGAGGTGAAATGTAACTCCAATTTTCCATTTTTAGTGGAATTTAAATTTTAATAAATAATGTTTTCTTTTTATTATATGTAAATAGTTTATGAATACTTTTGGAGGGAATTAATTAGGAACAGGAATTTTAAATTTTGAAAGTTTGTTATAACAAACTTGGGACCCACACGCATTCTCTTTTCTAACTGATTTTTCTAAACTCAGTGTAATAACGAAAAGGAAAGGGTGGTTTTTGAAATTTTGTTTAAGAATAGGGAATGATCCAAAAATCTTTAGTAGCGGGAGGGCTAGAGTGTAAAACGTACACTCTTTACTTTATATTTGGCTGGAGAGAGAGAGAAGCCATTATTATTTTTTCTCAACTCTGAAATTTTAGAGCTTACTTTCTTCTTCTCTAGTTTCCCCAAATTTGTCCGACCTAATCCTAAACTTTTTCCACGGGATGATGAGGTCGACGTCGGCGCCCGGCATTCTTCTCGGTGGATGATCGGTTTCCGACGAGTTCCTCAACGACGGTTGACCACACGTGCGTGGTTGCGACTCAGCTCTCCGTGCTTCGCGACAACGGTCGGCAATTCCTCTTCCAGAGTTCGTCGTTGCTTCATTTTCCTCTCGGCGAACGGCAGACGTGCTACTCCGGTTATTTTTTCAGTGATGAGTCGCGGGTGAGTTCCTATTTGAATCTCTTAGAATTTTGTTTCAATTCATGATCCTTTATTCTTGAGATCGTGATCGATGTCCACATGTACAGATCGGAGATGATCTGTTGAATTTTCCTCATCATTGATCAGGCGGCTCGATTCTTCATTTCGGTCGATTATCACCGTCGGTGAGCCTCGAGTTCCATCTGTTGTTTTCGGTTCTAAAGTTGAGGGTGACCAACTGTTGTTCATTGCTATTTTGTTAGATTTAGAATTTTGGAATTTTGGGTGATCGATTCTAACGTTTGGAACGGCCGCGAGTGTGTGTCGGTAAGTTAGAAGAACTCTGTTGTTCCATTAAAGTTGAGTTCATCTCTCTGTTCTGATCCATTCTCTGCTCTTTGTATTATTCTGATACGTATGTGCAGCGGAACATAGGAGCAGTTTCCATGTCATATCGATCGAGTTTTGGTTCTGAATTAGGATTCTCTCCAGGTAACTCCCTAACTTACTTAATTCCTTTCATTCTGTACTTATGCCTGGTTGATTTGGGTCATAATCCAAGCTGTGTTGTGATCGTTTCATGTGTTGCGCGTGTGTTCGTGTCTGCTTTTGGACGTAGGTGTTGCGTGTCTGAGTGCTGTTATGGTCGTGTGCCGAATGGGTAGCTGTGTCCAAGTGCTGATCGTGTCTGATCATACAACCGCGTGTCTGGTTGGGGAAAGGGATGATACTTGAAGTCTTTTGGGTTGCAGATTTTATTGACTATTCTGTTTAATTCTTATTTCGATTTTGTTTTCACTGATTGTATATTTCTCTACGAGTTGTTCTATTTGGTTTGTTCCTATTTTGAGTTTTTGTGTTAGAGTTGCCAGATTGATTGAATATGAGAGCTGCAGGTGGCTTAAGTTAGATTGGTTGTGTAATAACTTTGTTTGAAATTATGGTCTTCTAGTCTATATGGTTCAGAGAGAGTTGAGTTTAATTTAAATTCTTTATGAGAACTCTTTGGATTATTCTTTTCTTTTATCAAGTTGGAAATCTACAATTGGTTGTTAAACACAGCTCAGATTTATGGGACCAGGGGTAGCAATGTTGAATGGGTAGTTAGCTAATGGAATCTAAATTCACATATGGACTCAAGTTTTGTTCAATAAATCTGAATTTGTGGTGAACTTGTGAAGAATGGTTAATGAGGTCACCAATAGCTGTTGTCTCTATTACAAATAGTTTTATGAATAATTAATTATGATAGGTTAAGGTATTAACTAGTATCTTTATTAAAGCATTATATTTTGTTAAATATATTATTAATACAATAAGGTGAATAGTATTATATGTATTATAGTCAAAGAGTTATTTATTTTGAATTCAATCATAATTAGTTTAACTTTTAAAACTAAGATAAATTCTCTTTTCATTAATGAACTGGTTACATATATGGTAGACCAATAAGATGAGTTAGCTTTACCTAGTAGCTGGTATATAGTGTTTAATCAACTTGTACCTACTAAAAACAGGAGGACATCCAGCTCCATCTAGTACACTTGATTTCTCGGAGCAAGTCAAGCACTTTTCTACGGTCTTGTGCATTTACATATCTTGTACTCTTCTTGTGACACGTCATAACACGACATCATGTACTCCTGTATTTCCTGTTCTTGTACTTACTTGTGTCGGGAGGGAAAATACACTAGCTATGTGACCAAACCCCGGTTACTATATTCATGTAGATAGCTTAGGCCTCGCATCGTACACGTGCGCCCTAAGCCGTACCTTATTCATGTACTCATGTACATGCTCCTGTACTCACCCCAGCCGGTCACATAGGCTAGTTGTATTTCAAACATGGTGCACTTGTCATGTCTTGTACTTCAGGATTATAGTTTCATTCCTGTACTTTATATTTCCTGTACTTTATATTTCCTGTACTTTACATTCCCGTACTTACATTCCTGTATTTTTATGTTCATTTCCTGTACTTTCTATTCATGTTCTCTTGTACTTATTTTCCATATCATGATGTTCTTGTTCATTACCTAGAACTATACTTTGCTCCGCTCCTGACTAGGATATGTTGCAGGTGATATGGAGGCTTTGTGTGATACCTATTATGGCTGAGAGCCAGTAGATGTAGTAGAGCCAGCTGGAGTTGCTCTAGACTTAGAGGCTGAGGAAGCTTGGCACTTTACCTTAGCAGTTATATTTTCTTATATTTTGAGACTATTAGATTTTACTTTCATTCGCTGGAATGTAATAATTCTGAGACATGTACTTTGATTCTGGGATACGTTTATAGATGCTATGATTTGTACTTATTCATGTTTATCTTGTTAGATTTTTCTAGATTGGTATAGCTTACTTCATCGTGTCCAACGATGAAGGCTGGACGTGTCCGATTATTCGGGAGCGGGTCATGACATGAAAGATTCACGATCTCGAGAGTAGCCCTCGGAATGGGGACAATACCATCTTGCACTATTTGTAGTAGAAAGTCTCCAAATTGTACAGATACGACATTGGCCGTCACAGTCTTCTCATCTTGTTAGAAAGTAACTGCACCAGAGTTGACCATATCTTGGATTTTGCCTTTGAGCAAGTAGCATGCTCGAGTTGGATGCCCTATAAACCTGTGATAAACATAATATTTAGGATGGTCAGTCTTACCCACTTCCTCTGGCCATTTTGCCTCCGGCAGTTGAAGCTTATTGCTTTTGATCAAGCAATCGAAGATGCTCATAATATCATCTTCATCGAAAGAATACTCATCTTTTGGACAAGGTGCTTTTTTGTGGTGGTGCTGATGGAGTCGGTGTAGTCTGAGCAACATTGACAGCCAATGATTCCTTGCCCATGAGATTAATAACCAACATTTCCTTACTCTTGCGATTGTTCTGGCGATTATTGCTGCCGGATATAGGATGTTCATATTGGTTAGGATTAGCCATTTGAACTCCTAACTGTTTGAATTTCTCAGCACTAACCTCCGCAGCTTTGGCATTTACAATAAAAGAAGGCCAATCTTGGAATTGTGTTGATCCTGTCCACATGCTGATAATAGACAACAAGTTTGATTTGCAAGTATCTATTGTTACTACAGATGGAGTTCCTAGAGGTATTTTAAGTGCCTCTCGGCAGAATCTTTCAATAGAATTCTCAGTGGTTTCATTTTGTCTTTGTTTAATTTTGATGAGGGCAGACATAGTCATATCGCTAACCCCTTCATAAAATCGTTCCAAGAATATTTGCTTGAAACCAGCAAAGGAGGTTATGCAGCCATCAGGCAAACTATGGTACCAGTTATATGCTGTACCGGCTAAACAACCGACGAACACCCTGGTAAGATGAGCATCATTTGGCTGCAATTGATCAGTCATCACTTCAAAGTGATTGATATACTGTCTTGGAGAAGTGCTTCCATCGAACAGCAAAATGGTAGGAAGCTTATATTTAGGAAGAAATTGAACCTCCTTCCATTCTGCAGGATAAGGTTATTTTATTCCAAGTCTTTGTAGACCATCCTTCTGCTTATAGGCCTCGAACTGGGTGCGTAAAAGTTTTACAACCTCATTAGCATCCTCTGATGTCTGTGAATTGGTGGGTTGATTCGAATTGTTAGGAGGAAGAACATCATGATAATTACCACCCACAGCACCAGACTGGCTGGGAGTAGCTTGAATCGGTACAGAAGCAACCTGGGGAGGCGATACCCCCAGACCAACATTAACATGCACAGAAGATGCTATGAGCTCGAGATTTGTAGCAGGATTCATAATCGGTGGCACTACATATTGATCCACGATTATAGTGTGCATACTTGCGACCATTTCAGCCATGGTCTTCAGTTTATCTTCCAGTGCAGCAATTTGTTGTTCTTGACTGGCTAAACTAGGAGCGTCTTGGTCTTCTGTAATGGCATATGTTGTCACCTCTCTTGCTACTATTGACGAGATAGTTTGTTCAGAGCTTTCACTATCTGCGTTAATGTCAGATAACAAATCCTCTCCTAGAGGAGTGATGGGGAGATCTTCCTAATTAAAGACATCCTGGTCCAAATTCTGATTTTTCGATCTAGTATGTTGAAAGACCCCTTCACTGGATTCACGGAGTTGACCCAAGTACTGCTGACTAGGATTGCGAGACGTGCCACGCTTTGAAGATTTTCTACACCCAGTGTCTCGAGAAGTCATGTTGATAGAAGCATATAACAACTCATCTTCATCTACCATCATGGGTTCAGGAGTTGAAGCATAGTTCAGACGATCGAAGACAGATCGTTTAGCTGATTGACAACAACACTTGATAACCACTTCATGAACGCAGTGGCATTCTGATGGGTGGTTTAGAGGTGAGTGAGATGTCTCTGTGACATCCTATTTTTGTGTAAGACGTTCTCGGAGATCAGTTACCACCACGGGACGAGAAGAAGTCGGAGGAACGTATTCCTTAATGATATTAGGAACATGACTCTGGTTCTTAAGATGTTTAGTTTTGTGGGTGTATAGAGAAGTACTTAACTTATTGGCATAAGTGATTGGGTCTTTATCTTCAAAGCTGTGTTTCTGGCGCAAGTTGGCCCTTGGCATAGGATACTTGCATTTTATCGAGGTTGATACTGATTGACGCATGTTGAGATAGACACGCAAATCAGATAATTCTGCTTTCTGTGCATCTGTTTGAGATACCAACAATTTTTCTTGCTTGGATCTTGAGATATGCAAGGTTGGAAGATCTTGAGTAGTTATCATAGGGGTAGGCAGGATGCTATTTGATCATCATTCTTTTCCCTGACAGAGATTTGAAGACCTCTGTTGAGAATAGAGGAATCTCTGTTCAAGGGAAACAATCTGAGATATTTTTCTCCGAGTCATAGACTAGGAAAGATTGAGAAAAGACCAAAGGGTGCTTTCCTTTATTTTGTGAAGGGTTAGCTAAGAAGCGTTTCCCTCTGTTTTGTTGTTGAACCACATCAGGCGTAAGTTGCGCCAGTTGAGGAAGTGTCAAAGGGCCCTTCCCTTTGTTCTGTCTAGTACTAGCACTAGAACATTGCTTTTCTAAGTTCAGAACTGGAGAAAAAGAGGGAATAGCCAAAAGGCTATGTCCTTTGGATTGTGCCAGGGCAATATGGTGTACAAACTGCACCTGGGCAGCAGAATGCATAAGTTGCGCCATAGCAGAATGGGCTACTGGTTGTGCCTTGGTAGTAAGGTAAATGGGTTGCGCTCTGGCAACAGGGTGAGTGGGTTGCGCTCGGGCAACAAAATTAGATTGCGTCTGGGCCACAGAGGTAGATTGCGCATTGGCAGCAGAGTGAATGGGTTGCGCCCTGGCAACATGGTGAGTGGGTTGTGCTCGAGCAACAGAAGTAGACTGCGCCTGGGCTAAAGAGACAAATTACGCCTTGGCCACAGAGCGCTCAGGTTGTGCCTATGCAACAGTAACTGTGGAAGGCTTAGGAGTCCACACAGTTCTGTTCTTGGCAATAGCCACAGTGCGCTTGTTGCTCTTGGTGTTGATCATATCCTCGTAGGCTGTCTGGTTGACTTGAACAACCAGGGTCTTCTGCGTTTTGCCGATTGATGCGGTATCACATTGATTTGTCACCTTCTCGTTAGAGGAGAAAGTCGTCCCCAGCAGAGTCGTCATTTTGTTTGCAAAAAATAAAAAGTTTATTCCAAACTTAAAAAGAATCGTATAAAGTACAATGAATTATGGGGAAGTACAACTTTAGAAATCTGATCAGAAGACGATCGCTTTATCCCTTGGACTATGTGAACTTGAAGACTAAAGCCTCCGGAGAATGCAGAAGCACTTTTGCAAGAACTCTTGATCTGTGATCCTCTGATAATGATTAGAAACTCTATTTATAGAGTGCTGGAAATAACTGTTTTAGTAGTTATTCTGATGTGGACGAGGTCGAATTGTGCCACTTCGGGTTGCGCCAACCTCAAGTTGCGCCAACTTCCATTCAGTTACTCGAACGTGTACTAACTGTATTTAGATGCGTGGCATCATATGATTGAGATGTGCATGGTCGTCTACAGAGTAGTAGACACGTTTTGAGAGATTTGTGGCATGTGCGCCATGTCATCTTGCTTTAGAACATTAGTTGCTTCAACTTTGTCAGGTTGCGCGAGCTTCAGTCAACGAGTCAGACTGCGCTTGATTAGGTTGCACCTATGTGCAACTCAGTACGTAGGCACGTGGCAGCATTTGGGTTTGCGTGGAAAGTTTGATCAGGTTGCGCATAGGCGCAACTTACAGAGTGCGCGGAACAGCTGTCATCAAATGACAGCAAATCGTCTCGAGCGTCTTGCTTTACGGGATTCGAAAAGATTTTCTTCGTTTAACATGCTGTCAGTTGTCAGTACTGTCAGTTAATGATGACAATTATTGTCAGGCGCCAAGTAAGTTTAGGCACAATGTGATTGGGCACAATCTGATATGTGGCACAACTTGAGTAGTGGCGCAACTTGATCTCTGGGCTTCATAACAGTGGCACAACTTGATTTTTAGGCTCTACAGCAACAGCCAGAGGGATTTGTCGTCAAGGGTCTTGAAGACAAAGTTTGTAAGTTGGTGAAATCCTTGTACGGTCTTAAACAGGCTTCCAAGATGTGGCATGAGAAATTTGACGAGTTTATAAGGTCAAATGGCTACATGGTCAGCGAGATGGACAAGTGTGTTTACACGAAGTTCGCTGATGGAAGAGGTGTGATCGTTTATCTGTACGTAGATGACATGCTGATCCTAGGTACAGATATGGGCTGTGTCATGGAGACAAAGAAGTTCATCTCGAGCAAGTTCAGTATAAAGGACTTGGGGGAAGATGATGTGATCTTAGGGATCAAGATCATCCGGACAGACACTGGACTAGCACTATCAAAGTCTCATTATGTTGAGAAGATGATCATTCGTACGGGTATCAGGATCTTCCAGGGATTGATACGCCGTACAGGTGTGATCTGAAGCTTAATTCAGGGGAAAGCGTCAGGCAGCTGGAGTATGCAAGCATAATCTAGAGTTTGATGTATGCTACTACTGCCACAAGGCCTGACATAGCTCTCGCTGTGGGAATGCTGAGTCGTTTCACGAGCAACCCAGGCATTGAATACTGGAAAGCTGTGAAATGGGTTATGAGATATCTCAAGAAGACTCAGACATATACACTGTACTACAGCAGAGATCTGCCGGTAGTAGAAGGCTTCGGTGATGCCAGCTGGTGCTCAGAAGTGGAGAACGAGAGGTCCACAGGTGGATACATTTTCACAATAGGTGGAGCTGCTATATCGTGGAAATCGAAGAAGCAGACTATGCTCTCGAGGTCATCCATGGAATCTGAGTTCTTTGCAATTGATACCGCAGTGGAGGAAGCAGAATGGCTTCGGGAGCTCATATATGATCTTCGAGTGGTTGGGGCACAAATACCTGCGATACCAATATATTACGACAACCAGGCGACTGCAGCGGTGGCATCAAACACCTTAATGAGTGGAAGAATATCAGATCTACTAGGCATCCAGCTTTTGGTTCAAGGGAGGACTTTATGCTATTAGTCCAAATAGAAATCTACTAGGCATCTAGCTTTCGGTTCAAGGGAGGGCTATTAACAGGAAGAATATCAGGAACGGTAGGTACATGTCCTATTGGACATGGAGAGGTTACGGACCTACAACCGCTGTTGTCTACTGTTGTTTTTTGCAGAAAATAGATCCTGTGGGAAGGTTGTCTTAAACGCCTTAATGAGTTCTCATGCAGAGTGAATGCCTGGTGTGCTTTACAGAAAGTACGGTAGAGAAGCACTACAAGGAGTAAAACTCCATGCTACTGTGGGGTGACTCCACCATGAGGTTCCCGAAAGGGATAATGCCTCGGCTGTATGAGCCAAGTCCCAGCGGTGTAGCACCGCAAATATGCAGGTAGCCTAATACTGTATGTTAAAATAAAAGAGGGTGTAGTCAGCACTACAAAGAGGAGGGGTTCCTCATGTTACAGTGGAGCGACACCACATGAGGTACCCGAAAAGGGGTAAAGTCTCAGTTTTGCAAGCCATGTCATTGCGGCGTAACACCGCAAGGGAGCCTAAGGCTTCATGCTGGGTAGTATGGCAATGCAAAGAGGCGGTGATCTCAAGCTATAGTAGTATGACACTACGATGAGGTTCCCTACACGGGATAAGGCCTCGGCTTTAGGCCATGTCATAGCGGCATAGCACCGCAAGTAGGGGTGAGCATTCGGTTTATTCGGTTCCAACCGAACCGAATAACCGAAAACTGAATTGGACCGAAACCGAATAAGCAAAACCAAAACCGAACTGAATTGGTCAATAACCGAACCGAACCGAACTGAATTAAATCGGTTCGGTTTTTGGTTTATTCGGTTTATTCGGTTTTTGGGTTTATTTGTGCTTTTTTGTTAATATATATAATAACTAAATATACCTAGATATATTTAGTATATACCTATAGTATATACCTATATATATTTAGTATACACCTATAATATATATATATATATATATATATATATATATATATATATATATATATATATATATATATATATATATATATATATATATATATATAAACTAAATTTTCTTATTCGGTTTTCGGTTTTGGACCGAAACTGAAACCCAAAACCGAAACCGAAACCGAACCGAATTTTTTTAAAACCGAACCGAATCTTTTATTCGGTTCGGTTCGGCTCAGTTTTCGGTCCAAAACTGAATAATGCTCACCCCTAACCGCAAGGGAAGCGCAAAGCGCTTCATGCCATGTCTCTTTAACAAAGAACTCACCTATAGTGTATGGTAAGAGATATCTGGCCATCTTTTGAGGGTAAACTTATAGACGCCCAAAAATTATATACTGAAACCCGGCTGGCACAGGCCTTTAATGTGTAGCCAGAAGCACATGTAACTATATTATGTGAGCGGGAAGAATTTTAGCTATGGTGCAGAATTCAAGGCTTAGTCCATTCTTGTATTATAGTCTGTTATTTGACCCATGCGTGAAGATTCAAGTCGTCAGTGACATCTCTCCTAGTGCATGATGGACAGTTACTGTGGAGATTATACCCATTTATAGAGATATGTGGGGGATTGTTGGGTTTTGGCCTTTTGTATTAGAAACTTTAGTCCCACATCGGCTAGGCCAAAAGAGTTGTATCTCTATTTATTAGCTATGCTCTTTTAGAGATGCACATGTGGCGTGAAGGTCCACATGGGTTTGCTATGTGGGGGTATTTTTCTAATGGGAAAAAGGCTAAATCAACAATAAAGCATTCATGCTTTTTGCTCTTGGAAAATTCATTTCCATTGGAGCTAAGCCCCGCAGGGGCTTAGCGACTCGGACTCGGACTCGGACATGCACACGGACTCGGACTCATGAGGCGTAATGTAATATTTTGTTGGCGCACTTTGCACTTAGCACGTCAGCATCGTCGCTAGGCGCATAGTGCGCTTAAGTTGCGCTCGTTGTGCGAGCCACTTGCGCAGCCGGTTGAGCTGCCAGGTTGTGCGGCCCAGGTTGCGCACCCAGTAGCATGGCCAAGTACGCGCAGCCCAGGTTGCGCACCCAGTGGCGCGGCCAGGTGCGCACGGCCCAGGTTGCGCAGCCCAGGATACACACCCAGTGGCACGGCCAGGTGCGCGCCCAGTTGCACGGGTGGTACATGGTGCACAGGGCGCGCAGGGCTCGCAGGTGGCACAAGTGGCTCAGTGCGTGCGGTGTGCAAGGCACGCGGGGTGCACGAGGTCCGCGGGGTGCACAACTTGCATCAGATCGTGCATGTGCATGATCTGAGCGGTTACTGCACGTTCGGAGTAGTTTTTACCATATCCCGAACATTATACTAACCGAGCAGTTACAACTCAGGCCTATAAAAGGTCTCTTCCCTCTCACAAGGAGGAGATAGAGGCTAATACAGAAAGTTGCAAGAGTTTACAAGTGTTTCTTAACACAAGTAAACAGAAGCTGTGAGGGAGAAGATAACCGTTGCATGCAGCGTTGCTTTTGCACGAGAGTCTGTTTACCATCCGAGGTGTCAGAATAGCAAGAGTGTTCCAAAGTTCTCTGACGAACTTGCTTGTTCTTGGAAGCTATTCATGTGGGGCGAATATAGCTTTGAGCAACGGGGATAATTCTCCCCAGCAGGCCATTATCCATCTATCGCCTGTCATCTTCTCTGCTGTTGTTTGCATATCGATCCGTACCTTCTATTTAGAAGTGCTATTGTCGTTTGTTACTGATTATGAAATCTTTTTAAATTCTCATAATCCAGAATCCTCCTAAGATCTCTGTTGTGCACATTCTTTGAAGTATTGTGTTGAAATTTTGTCTTTACAATTGTTTTATTTTCTCAGTTTTCTATCGAAAATTGTGCCCCGAAACACACACACACACACACACACACACCTATATATATATTCGGCTTTAGAAAGATTCGTCGAGGTAGAGGCAGATGCGGAGCTCCCTAAACATATACAAATTCGTTTGGTATGTATCGGGAAGATCTATCGACATAAAGTGGAGTATGAATGGATGGCTACTCGGTGCACCATGTTGTTGCTGGCCATGACGCGGATACGTGTCTAGTGTCGAAGGAAAATGGTACAAAGGATATATATATGGAACTACGACAATGGATATAGATGGTCCGAGTGTCATTCCAGTTCACGAGGACATCAAGACTTTTGGCCCCAACGCAGGAAGCACGAAGTCTAGTACACCAGTACTAGCTGATGTTTATCCAGTTGGGTCATCCTTATGGGTTCCTAGAGCTGAGAAGATTCACGAGGATATCTAGACTTATTCTGGTGTGAACACTCAAAGGCAATAACTCAATGGTGTAGAGCCTACTGGAGAGGAGTTGTCACGTCCCAGAACTAGAATACTAGAGAGTCAGAACGGAACCAGACCAGCTATGTATACCATCGTACATCTGTAACCCGAGATACGATCACGGCTGTAAACGACATAGGGGTTACCATACAATCAAAAAGTCAATACTAACTCAAACAATTCTAGGTGTCTCAATCACAAGCAAACAAGGAATAAGAAGTTTAATCATTAGAAATGACATAGTTTAACACCCAGCCTATTGTTATATAGATGATTAAGAAGCTAGTAATACAAAATAAAGAACAACCAAGAATATAAGTCATATATAATCAACACTAGCTACAGTTTATATATACACAAATCAGGTTAGTCCGTAGATAAGATGTCAAATCCAAAACACGAGCTAAACACATACTCGATGGCTAAATGCCTCAAAATAATATAAAGATACTAGTGGGTGATAAGAAATAAAACTCACTCTGGTACTCGACTAGCGGTCCTTTAGGGGTTCACGGTCAAGCTATAGACACGGTAGATCCTCGGACTCCGCTATGAGATCTGGCCATACAAAGCTAGTGGGGTTAGACCCTAAATAACAAGTATCACAAAGAAGCTATATTATGAACTAAAACCAACATGCAAGCATAATAAAAACGGATATGAAAAAATAGCAAGTAAGCAACATGTAACGAAACAATAAACTAAAATTATAGAAGCACGTATAAGTACAGGAACAAGAATAACATGTGAAAACTGAAACATGAACAGGTAAAAGTACAAAAAAATAAATATATGAACATGACATAGAAACAAGTACATAAACAGAAAATGGACACAATCCATTAATCACGACCAATTATTGTCACGACCCGCTTTCACTTTTAGGATATGAGTACGTAGCCAAGTCCAGTCTATGTCACAGCATCGACGGTAGTACGCTATCTATGATAACATGATCCACAATAAGAATAATATGCACATAACATCGACAACTAAACCATTAAGGTAATATCCAATAGTCTCAACAATAAACTAAAGAAAACTGTCAAAATAATCTACGACACCTCAGATAGTCTCGGGGACAAACCCAGTAGTAGAGAAGGAAAATAGATAAAATAGAATCCAAAACTTGCTAGGACCAGTAACTAATGGAAAAACATACGAAAGAAAATATGCTAATTCGCTTCAGTGCCCGAATCTGGTACGTCATTAACGCCAGTGTCGCCAACATACGCACCGTAGACCTCAGGACAAATAACGTCGTCTAAAGTTGAAAACAGTTATCTAGTCAGGATTGGAACAATTGTTCACCATAACACTATACTACATAATATAATATACAAGCATGAAGGAATAACAGTAAAGGAAGATGAACTGTAAACATGATACGATATGACAAGAAGATATCAACTATGAAATGTTAACACATGAAAGTATACTCAGAAGAGACGAACATCTAATAATATAGCAACAAGAATCGAAAACATATGTCCAATGTATTTTAGAATATCAACGTTCAACTTGTGATTCGGTTAGGAATCTGATCGACAGTCAACACATGACTCTGTAAAATGGTCACCCTGACCCTATAAACTCAAGGCTACACTAGGGTACCACATATCTACTAGTCATATTCTCCCACCTGACTAACTCACAAGTACATGACCAACATGGTAAACATTAATAATACGATAAACAGTAAATATGATAAACAAAATGTAAGACATGAACATGTACATATACTATAATGATTCTAACACTCATATACAAGTAGTAATCATGATGAATCTAGAACGATGACAACAGAAAGTATAA
Organism: Iris pallida; assembly: GCA_029216955.1. NCBI lineage: Eukaryota > Viridiplantae > Streptophyta > Magnoliopsida > Asparagales > Iridaceae > Iris > Iris pallida. Next base: position 1,546,006 of record JANAVB010022200.1, read on the forward strand.
TAGTGAAAAAATGATATAAAGATACATGTAGTACAAAATAAAGTTAATATAATATCATAGTGAAAGTTGCCCAATTTTTTGGACAAAATATTTTTACAAGTCGAGGAAGAAAGGTACTCCGACCTAAAATCTACCAACTCATATCATACTATTATACCACGAACCGTGCACGAAAACCACAAGTCAGTTCTAAGATTCTTGTTCTAAAAATTATGGAAAGATGGCCAATAGATTAACCTAACTATTTAATTCTGAAATAAATTACTTAAAAATCTAATTTAACCTAAGAATAATCTGAAATATAATTTAAATAAAAAAATTGGCTATAGAAAGTCACAGTTATAACTTCAGAATCCATGGCACACGCAAATCGAAGCATACCGTTGTCTAACTAGTCAAACATCACGAACTCAATAATTTGATGGTGCATCTTAGTAGATTGTAGCGCCACGAGTGTACAAGAATTGATTGTGCCATAAAATCATGATTTGGTCAAAAGTTATCGCCATTATGGCTAACCGTGATCAAATCGGTGAATCACCAATCAAATCTGAGTTCCATGAATTAATTAAAATATTATATGGATTTATAAATTTTTGGAAAAAATATATATTGTAGATCTTTGTATAATCTTCCCAAACCTTCAAACGGATCACAAAAAGTAGTTCAGAATATTTTGAAATCTCGAAAACCGTGCAATGTGTCAAATTTTGGAAAACTAACATTCAAATAAATTTTCAGAAATTCTCAAACAAAATATCAGAAACTAAATTACATATTATAAAAACTGACCTTGAGATGATTCAAACAAAAAATGTGCACAAAAAGGACTTATGGATTGCTCAAAATCGCTTCGCGAAGTCAAGAATCCTCCAAGTCCAAACTTCAAAAAATCGGCCACAAAAGAAACTAGGGTTTTCGAAATTAACTAATATATAGAGAGAGAGATAGTGGTGGCTTGCTTGACCGGGGCTTAGATGCCACGTAGCGAGATCCTGGCTGCCCCCGGCCAGAACCAAGGGCGAGGGAGCAGTCCGGCTTGGCTCACTACCAACTGGAGCCGTGGCTCTATAATAGGAAACTCAGCACAGTCATTGATGACTGTGCTAACAGATGTGTAAGCCCCCTGAATTTAGGGCTTATTATTTTTTTTTCAATTTTATAAATCAATTATTTTGAATAAATATTATTAATTGCTTATTATTTGATTAAATGCACTTTACCGTGACTTTGACTTCTGGAGCGTCAGGGATGCCAATCTCTGGAAACTCTCTTCATCAGTGTGAAGTAGACAAGATTATCTTCACGTTGATATATCATGTCCCATCTAAACTTGTTCCTTTGTACTCTTTTTGCTTCACACAACTTCGGATCAATTTAGACCATTTGATCATTAATTAATTAATTATTGATTTTTCCACTTTAATCTTTGATCATCATATGTACGTTACCGTGACTTTTAATTTAGGAGTAAAAGGCTAGTCATTTTCTTGAAACCAACTTGTCATGCCTGATCTACTCGAGACGCTCTTCACCCATGACCTTCGTGCCCCACTCAGACACACCATCTTGTGCTTCAATTGCTTCGTACAACTTTTGGATCAATTTAGGCCAATTAATTATCCACCGTAATTTGTGACCTGACTTACAATTTAATTTTGGGACCCGACTTCGACCCAACCTAGTCGACCCAAAATATGGACATGGCCCACATAAAGCCTACTACCCGCCTGACACTTGTGTCCCATTTATTTGAGCCCCCACATGCTACTTATTTACCCATGATCATAAATATCTAAATTAATTCAATTATTGTACCATGTCCGATTTTGACCCGACCCGACTCAACTGAACCCAACCCCAGATCCATGTTACCCTCCATCATGACACCCTCACCCTCATTACCCTTGAAAAATATTAATACCTAGTATATCCATTCAAATATTTTGATGTACACTCAAATGATTAATTTCCTAAAGGATGACCTATTTTTACTATATTAAATCCTAGCCATAGGTTTCCTCTCATTCAATCCACACCACACAACATTTTTCCCCAATACTCAAACTCACACACACCCCCCATACATATGGCCGGCCCTAATAATTAGGATTTTCTCTCTCTCTCATTTACTACTCTCTCTCCCTCTCTCATTATTACACACACACCCACACATAATATTCTCTCTCCCTCTTCTCATGTTATCAGCAAGAACATTCCTCTCCCCATTCCTCCATTCCTTCTCTTCTCCTCATCTCCATTAATTATCATCATCACCTTCTTCAACACAACCAACCACCAATACCATCACCATCTTCATCACCACATGCCACCACCACCAGCCCTCCATGCCACCACCACCTCCTCCACCTGCTGGCCGCCGCCGCGCAGCCGTGAGCCACCACATGGCCGGTAAGCCACCGCAGCAGCAGCAGTGCGTAGCACTATGCGCACGGTAGCAGCCTCGGCTAGCTGCGCGCGCGCTGCCGCCGCCACGGTCGCCGCTGCCTCCGACGAGCCCCCCTTCGGCCAGGCGCACCTCCGGGAAGGCCCCCGTGGCAAGTCCCTGTATCCTCGGTGCGAGAAACGACCGATTCGTGCGTTTGGCACGGGTTCCCGTCGGCGCGAGCTCGGAATGGATCTGAAAATAGCGTTCCGTCGCAGCAACTTCGCGCACATCTTTCGAGAAATCCGACCATTGGATCGACAATTTCTTCGCTCCTTCAAAATCTCGGTATATCCATCTTCGCTCCCCTTAATTTTCGTCCGTTAATTTTATCGTTTGATACATCAAAACCGGCCACCAAGTTGACCGTTTAAATTGTGTTATTTTTGGACAGTTTTGTGGAGCCAACTTCGTTGGTTCGTATCTCCTCCATCACAGCTCCATCTGGCGTGCCACTGGTTCCTATGCGAAGCTGGTATAACCCTCTTCCTACCCCTCCAGTTTCGTTTCATTATGAGCTTGTTTTATTGGTTGAATTTGACGCCAAAATTGGTCGTCCGAATTCGTAATTTTCAACTTGTAAAATTCCATTTTTGAACACGGGACTCCAGATTCAATTTCTAAAACCACCAGTAGACTAGTGGCATCGTTCTGGCATATTTTCATATAAAGTTTGCTAGATTTGGAGGACGTGGGCCCTGGCACGTATTTCGGTGCAAAGTGGGCCCCACAGTCCGAGTCAACGGGACTTTTTGACGTCGGCTCATCGGAATCCAATTTCGGATATACCGTTGAGTTTGTATCGTCATTCTGGACTCGTTGACATATAATTTGCTAGGTTTTAGTGGACATTGGTTCTGGCACGCATTTCGGTGCAAGTCAGATACCAATATCCGGATCAACGGGTCATTTTGAATTCGGCTCATCGGAATCCAATTCTGGATATACTGTTGAGTTCGTATCGTCATTCTGGACTCGTTGACATATAATTTGTTTAGTTTTGAGGACATTGGCTCCGACACGCTTTTTCGTGCAAATCGGAATTTCAATGTCCTAGTTAACGGACCAATTTGAGATCGGGTCAACGGAATCCAATTCTGGATATAGTGTTGGGTTCATATCGTCATTCTAGATTCGTGGACATATAATTTGTTAGGTTTAGTGGACTAGTATTCTTGTACGTTTTTCGGTGCAAAGCGGGTCCGACACGGATACCGTTTTGACCTGAAATTACCTTTTTGTCCCTGTGTCCAAATTGGACTTATGGATAGGCTATTCTAGCTATTTCGACCATTCTGGACACGTTGATAATGGTTGTTTCACCATCCGACAACATCTATAGGTTTTCACCCTATTATTATAATCTCTCCTTTTGTTGTATTTTGAGATCCATCGATTCAAGTGATTTCACAACCACTGAAATTGAATGTGTTGACCTTGTAGATGTTTATAGAGACTAGCTTTTACCCTGTTGACCTTGGTTGACTACTTTGACTGAATGTCGAAGTAGAGTCAACATTTGACCTAGGTTAGACTAGTTTTGACCTTGGTTGACCACAGTTGACTATTTTGACTAAAAGTCAATCGGAAGTCAACCGTAGCCTAAAATTGATTAGGACTTGACCGAAGTTGACCAGTGGACCCAAAGTCAACTGTTAGTCAATGTTAGTTAAGTTTGACCTAGAGTTGACCTAGAGTTGACCTAGGGTTGACCAGAGTTGACCAGTTGACCAAAAGTCAACTGTAAGTCAACCATTGACTTGTCTTGACCTAGTTTGACTTAGTATGACTTGATTTTACTTCCAAACCCTTATATTGATACAGTATTCCACCTATAGGTCCTCGAGGCACTGTTCTAGGACTCAGTTGACATATTCCACCATATCGCAGGCGAGTACATTCTCTGATAATATTTCTGTTTTATGATATCGTCTATGTTTCTTGTATTTAGTATAGATATCCTTGTTCTCTTGACACATTATTCACACGGATTGGTATTTCTCTGGATCCCGTCATGAGATGTTATTCCTCGCTTTCCTTGGTATATCTTGTGCAAGTCTTTCTTGTTCCTTGTGCATTGTATAGACACGATTCCTGCGAAGGCTAGCTACCCTCTCAGAGAATCGCGTGTCATGATGTGTCATGGTTGGATCCACTATACTAGTCGGGGACGGGGAGTATTAGTGTAGATGTGTGGTCATTATCCACCTTGTTTATTCTTGTAGATCTTGTGAGTGTTAATCTGTAGCCTCCCTTCCTGGAATTATTTTTATATTATTTCGCTTTATTTATTTTTAATGGTGATTCTTAGATTTTATAAATAATCAATTAGTTTATTATTACGGTAGATGATTTCAATCATGGCAGTGAAGGCCTTGTCTTTCTGGTGGCAGAAGTCGCGATAGCAGCATAGGTTGAGAGTCGTCATGCTACGAAGAAACGACAGTTGTTCCGAGATGGCGAGCCTCAAGGCAATGTTGTTCCTATATTTGTGTAGTAGAAGAAGGATTCATTTTATTCCTGAGATCGAACTAGACCAGAAGAGAGTTATATTGTTTTATGGGTCGTGCACCCAAAAATGCCTCTTAACAAAGGATAAAGAGAGCTAGTATATTTATACAAGTTAGCTTAGGTATATATAATATATATATAGGTGAATATATATGCGTATATTGTACATAAGTATTTATGTATATTTATGTATTTATATATATAAATATATATCATATAATTATTTATATGTGAGTGTATATATATATATATATATATATATGTATATATATAAATATAGGTATTTACCATTTATGTGTGTGTATATATACATACACTAATATTTAGAGCCCGACCAGCAAAGCCAGGTAGCACCACAGACCTCAGCCTCACCATTGGGCCAGATCGAGAACCCGAGCCCCTTAATTTTGAGCAAAGTCTGTTCTAAACAGAGCCCCCTAGCAGCCATCTGACTTGCAAAGCAAGCCCAAGCCTTCCGAGCTCCCCATGAGTTTTTTCCCAAATAGCTAACTAACAAAACTCCACAGCAGATCCTAGCAAATCGACCCAACATATATATATTATGCAGAGACCCGAGCAGCAGCCCCGACTGCTATATACTACTCTCGAAACAGAGAAACACAAAAACCCTAACTCCTAAACGAACACCACGCCACCACCACCTCCCCGCTGGCTGGACGACTCCTCCGCGCGCCACCGCGAGCCACCACCGCCGGCCGGCCAGGCGCGGGGACGCGCGCGTGAATCTGGACAGCGCACAGCAGCGATGGCAGGCGCCGCTGCCATCTTCAGAACGCCGTAACTCCCTCGCTTCTCCGCCGATTCGTGTTCCGATTGTTCAGGTATGTTACCAACCTAACCAACTCGACACCCTGTTTGATAGTTCAGGCGTAACATCACGAGATTCGACAAGAAATCGAATCAAACCCGAGAAAAAAAAAAACCATAGTTCTCTGAAATAGAGAAACAGTGAACAAAACAATTTCTTCACGTTTTGGGAGGCTGTTTATTTGCATCCGAGTAGAATTTCATAAAATCCACTTGAATAGGTCTAAAGACAACCTATACGAGATTAGAACACCTTTTGTAGAACTATTTTTCGTTTATTATACAGGAAGATAATTGAATCTAAAAATCAGGAAAAAAAACTTAGAAAGCAGTTTTTGAAAAATCTAGAAATCACTCCACACGACGTCCGTCCCGCCATTCCGGGCGACGTGGTCGTGCACCATCGGCATCGAAAGCTGCGTAACAGCTTCGTGGTCGTGTGGACTTTGACGGAATTCAAATTGGTCGCGTGTGCGCGACGAATTCGACGCGTATCCGTCAGAATCGCCCCGTATCCGTACAATACAAATTCGGTCATAACTTTGTGCACGCTCGTCAGATCGAGACGAAACTTGCGCCAACAGGACCGTATCGTTTTTCTGGTCCTGCATGCCAAGTTTGGTCCGATTCTGAGACAGTGGAATCAGAACGCCGTTTTGCGGGCCCCACGGTTCCACTCAACGGGCGATTTTGTGCACGGCCCGCCGGAATCCAACTCTGGACATACGGTTGGGTTCGTATCGGAAAATTGGACCCGTAGACATGTAGTTTGACGATTTTAGAGACCATTGACTCTGGCACGCTTTTCGGTGCAAAACGGGTCCAACGGCGGACATCGTTTTTGTCCGAAATTACCGTTTTGCCCCTGTGTCCAGAATTGGACGTAAGGACAGGCAATCCTAGCTAATTGGACTATTCTGAGATCATTGGTATTGTTTATTTCAGCTTTCGGGGACTGTTGTACGGGTTTTGACTATAGTGGCACATTGAGTAGTTCAGATTGTCGGTTTCACCAGCAAAGGACCACAGGCGAGTACAGTTTATTGTCTGCATTTCGATATTGATCTTTACTATATTTCATTGATTAGTCATTGGTTATGTGCTTATTTTCTATTATAAATTGTTGAGTCGGGAATGAGAAGTACCAAGGATGTGTGATCTGACCTTAGACCGTGTAGACCGTGTAGACCGTGTTGCATTTATTTCTTGTAGACCGTGTAGACCGTGTTGCATTTATTTCTTATAGACAGTGTAGACAGTGATTTATTTATTGCATTTAAACTGTGTAGTTCGTGATTATTATTTCTGTAGACAATGTTTCTTTATTGCAATATTTTCTGTAGACCGTGTAACTGTAGACCGTGTAACTGTAGACCGTGTAACTTTAGACCGTGTAGACCGTGTCGCATAATTGTCCCGAGACCGATCACATATCAAAGGTACTTCTAACAGTTGGGGAAAGTCTGTTGTGTCTATTTATTTACTATTAGTTTTCTGTATTTCCTGTTTATTTTCAAAACTCATAATTGATGTCTAACCTTTGTTTTATAGTCATTTTCTTTATTTGAAATTGCATTCAGTGAATTGTGCTCGTTCCATTCCTGACTGGAAACCAACATTTTCAGGTTAGCCGTGGATTCACTTAGCTTGGGGAGTGACGGGAATACTTGCAGACAAAGGCCTAGAGACTAGCTAGATCGTTGAGTTGTAGTCATTCATTTATTTGTACAAGTTTATATTTTTCTACAAATGTACAACTTGTGATCATTGTAAGTTAAATTAATTATGTGAATGAGTATTATTTGTGATTCTGATCTTCATGGCCGTGACAGCGTTCTACCGCCGACACTGCGGCGTAGGCTGGCTTGGACACGTCTCGTATCCGTTTAAAAAAAAATAGGTGCGGGTCGTGACAAGTTTTTGTGGTGGCCCATGCAGGTCAGTCTTTGCAAATCATGCGAACTCGTGATAGTACTTAAGTTAGTCGTACTATTGCGAGCCTGCGACTGAAAATGCTCATTCACGAATTAGAAATTAATTTAATTTACGAGAATGACTAGGACTAGGAGTCCCCTATACAAATTTACCAATGGGTAGTCTAGGTCATGCAATTTAGAAGAGGAGTTATTAAGGTTGATTGTTTGTCAGATCCCCATAGGTACACTATTATCTCTCGATATGACGACACGATCCAAAGTGGATAGATTGTTCACTTGGTGAGACAGGACTTCGTATAATTTATGATCTAACCTTGATGAGTTGGGCAAATCCTTCTTTTGCCTCTTAGATATCATCCCCATGCCTTAGTCGAACTGCCTATTTAGTTTCTATTTGCCCTAGGAATTAATATTTTGTATAAATTCTGATTATTGTTATCCCCATGCGGACCTCGAGTTAGTTTCGGTTCAAAGTTTTTCCTCAATGATTGAATACACATGGAATAGACATTAGAATGTTTGTGTATCTTTTTGTCTTCAATTATTTCCTCCCCGCTCAATCTTTTATTTTAAGGGTTGATAGGACAAATATTTATGTCTTATTTCATAGTCAACTTGTTTGAATCTCTAGAAGCTAAGGGATTTATTTACAGATATAGTTACGAGAATGTTAGTTAACTTATACTGGCAGGACAGCAGCGCACTGTCGCCATTTATTTAAACTTTGGAGACTAGGGATTCACTGCAGCCAGCAGCGCACTGGCGAGACACGACCCCTAGAGTGGAAAGGAGATTAGGAAAATATCGGTTATAGAATTTGCTAGAGATATGACTAGTGGTCCACTCTTGATCGTAGATACCCTTGAGCCAATATTGGATAGAGTTAAGAAGTGTTCGATTTTGTATCATGTTGAGTTACGAAACCAAGGGTTTATCACAGCCAGAGTATACGGGCGTGGCGTAGTCCTCGGTGAAATGATTTCAGACGTGATTACAAGTTAAGGATACTATGGAGGATAGGACAATGCCATGTATGTCCCATAAGATCCAAAGCTAATATTAGTGGAAGTTTTTGCAGGTTGGGTAGCACGTCTTCTGATCTAGCATTCCGTGGTCCTTGTGACCTATTGACGAGAGAATTAACTGACACTAATAGGTTACCTGGAATATAGAATTTAGAAGTCCATAACCCATTGGTTGACCAAGGTCTTATGAACAAGAAGATAGTAGGATGACTGTATAAGCAAGAACATCATGTAAGGTTTGATTCTCACAAAATTCGAACTATTTCTACCTTCTTTCAAAAATCTCGCATATTTGTATTTTGACTATCTTGACCAATACTGCTATTACAGCCTAGATTTGCAAGCTCACACTATTCTCGAGCTTGATTCAAGACATATGTTTAGTGGGGACGCCTGCTAACTTATTGTCTAATCAGAATCAGTATATTATGGTCTGATCAGCCATGATGTATTTGGTTCGCTCTTCATTTAATTACACTACGTGGATGGAAATATATAGGTATCTAGGATCTCATCCGCGACTGCTTTGATAAATTCCTCTTGAATTATATGTTCGTCTTTGGATCATGTAATTGTATTCAGTAACATCTCCCTTGAATTCTTTGTTGTTTTGTCTTTCACCGATTTGGAAAGACGAAAACTCGTGATTGGTAGAGAGATACAGAGTATTTCCATGGCTATGTTGGTTGTATATACAAGTGTAGCTGCCATCGGCTGGCCATGTGACTAGAACCTTGCCTTGAGTTACTCATTTTCTCTCGACCCTCAAACTACTATTGGGACTTTCAAACCATCTGAATTCGAAAATGATTGGGGTTTTACCCTTAGTCAGAACGCCAACCTAGGAGACTATCTATTCTCAAGAAACCAAATGTTGGGAGTCTCTAATTATCTGCTGGAAGCTTGCCTTAACTAGCAATCCTTATGCCTTGACTCAACCTTTCCTCGATCAAAGCCACAGTTTAGACATGAGATGTGTAGAGAAAGGTAAGGACAATCATTTACCGTGACTGTGATAGACACTCATTCCGATAGGTTCCAACCCATATTGCCCTAGTTAAGTAAATTTGTTAAGACCTAACTAGTGTTGGAACACCACAGTCACTACTTTAGCCAATACCATAGTTTGAATACCCTGTCATAGTATGATCTAGTAGTGGTCAACAGCCCATACCACTAGAACCCTTGTGAAAATAGTCTGACAGGCTTGACAAATAGAAATTCATGACTCAGTTGTTAGAATCCTTTCATAAGATGTGCCTTAGAGTCGGTTACCCCGTCGACAACTCTTGTATACTGTGGACGAGTAGATCATTCTATTTTATTGACCATGTGTCATTGCACCCACACTCGTTCTCCATTTATTGAGAAATGACCCTTGACTTGACTATATCTACCGTATCCCGTTACGTCGTGCCTCATTCTTATTTAACAAGAGTCAAGGTACAATACCTGGATTTTGGAAATTCTTTTGACCTCATTATTCCTAAAACCATGACCTAGTTTCTAAGGTGGGTAGACTGTAAGCTTTCTAAAATTTTAGGATATACCAGGATTACCGAGCGATTAGAATAACTCCCATTAGGATGATAATTAGTGCTGCAGAGACTCCCACTTTCCATTTAGATCGTTTAGTGTCCCCGGCCGTGTCATTTATATTCGGAGCACGTGACCAGCTGTTATCTTCTAACAAATTTCATATGCAGGATCTAGACGAGTCCACCTTTATCTAGATATATCATGTCCCACTCAAACCCGTCCCCTTGTACTCTATTTTTATGGTACGACTTTCAGGTAAAAAGGACTAACTATAACCCTTACCATAGTACCGGTAAACTTCTCGACTACAAATAGAGACTCAATCTCGACTTGAATCTTTCGACCAAATATATGGTTGTAATCTACACGAAGCCCACTACACGCATGTCACTAGTATGCCACTCAATTGCGTCTTCTCGTGTGACTTAAACACAAAAGTCACGAAAAGCGCATCTTCAAGGCTTACAAAGCATATTAACCAATCCGGCTGCTATCTAGCTCAACCCTTGGATAGGAACCTATTCTAGGTTACCCTAACTAGTAGAAATAGTTTATTATTAAGATATTGTCCTGTCCGTATAGATTGAAATCCAAGGTTCATCCAACCAACAATTGATATCCAAATAGGAAACCCATTAAGGCCCAGTAAAACCCATCCAGACAAACCCCCACAGTTGGTCTATAAAACCGAACTGTTTGAAATAGGTCCCTATACCTATTATGTAGTCTCCACCCCTTAGAATGTAAATCCATTCGTAACCCTTACCTGGAAGTCGCGAGACGATCTTGTAGTGCAGCTTTACCCCTTGCTTGTGTGTTTAAATAACCACGGAAAAGATCACAATCTTGATTTCTGCAATTCCGTCTATTGTGGAACCTTGCTTAGAATTTTGGGAACGAAATTTCCGTATTTCATGGATTGTAAGACCCTCCAAGAAACGAGGAGTTCTTCGATTTAGCAAGTGATTGGACTAGAGTAACCCATCTAGCAAGTCAGTCAGTGATTCAGAAACTTTCTTTCTGTCTACATCATTTGATACCCTCTATCGCTTTGGGAACTTCATATCTACTTTCAGTTATTTTTCCTTACCTTCACGTCCTTCCTCTTTCAGAGAGGGAATGGTCATGCTTATTAGAGTTTACCAATGTTTCTTGGCTACTTGCGTGAATTTGTTGTTAGGGTTATTTGATAGATAGGAAGGGATTATAGATGCCATAAGCAGTAGATAGCTATTGGTAGAAATTTTTGCATGTAGTTGGATGATTATAAAGTTTTAGTGACATGAGATTTGAAGGAGTAGTGTGACCAAAGGTGGGTAGGAGTTCTCGAAGTTTCGAAGTTTCAAAATGGCTAGGAGGAGGATATAAACTGTTTGAAAAAAAAGAAAAAAAAAAAGAAAGAAAGAAGAATTTCGAAGAGATTAAGGAAATGGCAGATTTCCTTTAAACTTAAGAAATAGTTATAAATTAGAATTTCGAGGACGAAATTATTTTTAAGGTGGGTAGATTTGTAGCCTCCCTTCCTGGAATTATTTTTATATTATTTCGCTTTATTTATTTTTAATGGTGATTCTTAGATTTTATAAATAATCAATTAGTTTATTATTACGGTAGATGATTTCAATCATGGCAGTGAAGGCCTTGTCTTTCTGGTGGCAGAAGTCGCGATAGCAGCATAGGTTGAGAGTCGTCATGCTACGAAGAAACGACAGTTGTTCCGAGATGGCGAGCCTCAAGGCAATGTTGTTCCTATATTTGTGTAGTAGAAGAAGGATTCATTTTATTCCTGAGATCGAACTAGACCAGAAGAGAGTTATATTGTTTTATGGGTCGTGCACCCAAAAATGCCTCTTAACAAAGGATAAAGAGAGCTAGTATATTTATACAAGTTAGCTTAGGTATATATAATATATATATAGGTGAATATATATGCGTATATTGTACATAAGTATTTATGTATATTTATGTATTTATATATATAAATATATATCATATAATTATTTATATGTGAGTGTATATATATATATATATATATATGTATATATATAAATATAGGTATTTACCATTTATGTGTGTGTATATATACATACACTAATATTTAGAGCCCGACCAGCAAAGCCAGGTAGCACCACAGACCTCAGCCTCACCATTGGGCCAGATCGAGAACCCGAGCCCCTTAATTTTGAGCAAAGTCTGTTCTAAACAGAGCCCCCTAGCAGCCATCTGACTTGCAAAGCAAGCCCAAGCCTTCCGAGCTCCCCATGAGTTTTTTCCCAAATAGCTAACTAACAAAACTCCACAGCAGATCCTAGCAAATCGACCCAACATATATATATTATGCAGAGACCCGAGCAGCAGCCCCGACTGCTATATACTACTCTCGAAACAGAGAAACACAAAAACCCTAACTCCTAAACGAACACCACGCCACCACCACCTCCCCGCTGGCTGGACGACTCCTCCGCGCGCCACCGCGAGCCACCACCGCCGGCCGGCCAGGCGCGGGGACGCGCGCGTGAATCTGGACAGCGCACAGCAGCGATGGCAGGCGCCGCTGCCATCTTCAGAACGCCGTAACTCCCTCGCTTCTCCGCCGATTCGTGTTCCGATTGTTCAGGTATGTTACCAACCTAACCAACTCGACACCCTGTTTGATAGTTCAGGCGTAACATCACGAGATTCGACAAGAAATCGAATCAAACCCGAGAAAAAAAAAAACCATAGTTCTCTGAAATAGAGAAACAGTGAACAAAACAATTTCTTCACGTTTTGGGAGGCTGTTTATTTGCATCCGAGTAGAATTTCATAAAATCCACTTGAATAGGTCTAAAGACAACCTATACGAGATTAGAACACCTTTTGTAGAACTATTTTTCGTTTATTATACAGGAAGATAATTGAATCTAAAAATCAGGAAAAAAAACTTAGAAAGCAGTTTTTGAAAAATCTAGAAATCACTCCACACGACGTCCGTCCCGCCATTCCGGGCGACGTGGTCGTGCACCATCGGCATCGAAAGCTGCGTAACAGCTTCGTGGTCGTGTGGACTTTGACGGAATTCAAATTGGTCGCGTGTGCGCGACGAATTCGACGCGTATCCGTCAGAATCGCCCCGTATCCGTACAATACAAATTCGGTCATAACTTTGTGCACGCTCGTCAGATCGAGACGAAACTTGCGCCAACAGGACCGTATCGTTTTTCTGGTCCTGCATGCCAAGTTTGGTCCGATTCTGAGACAGTGGAATCAGAACGCCGTTTTGCGGGCCCCACGGTTCCACTCAACGGGCGATTTTGTGCACGGCCCGCCGGAATCCAACTCTGGACATACGGTTGGGTTCGTATCGGAAAATTGGACCCGTAGACATGTAGTTTGACGATTTTAGAGACCATTGACTCTGGCACGCTTTTCGGTGCAAAACGGGTCCAACGGCGGACATCGTTTTTGTCCGAAATTACCGTTTTGCCCCTGTGTCCAGAATTGGACGTAAGGACAGGCAATCCTAGCTAATTGGACTATTCTGAGATCATTGGTATTGTTTATTTCAGCTTTCGGGGACTGTTGTACGGGTTTTGACTATAGTGGCACATTGAGTAGTTCAGATTGTCGGTTTCACCAGCAAAGGACCACAGGCGAGTACAGTTTATTGTCTGCATTTCGATATTGATCTTTACTATATTTCATTGATTAGTCATTGGTTATGTGCTTATTTTCTATTATAAATTGTTGAGTCGGGAATGAGAAGTACCAAGGATGTGTGATCTGACCTTAGACCGTGTAGACCGTGTAGACCGTGTTGCATTTATTTCTTGTAGACCGTGTAGACCGTGTTGCATTTATTTCTTATAGACAGTGTAGACAGTGATTTATTTATTGCATTTAAACTGTGTAGTTCGTGATTATTATTTCTGTAGACAATGTTTCTTTATTGCAATATTTTCTGTAGACCGTGTAACTGTAGACCGTGTAACTGTAGACCGTGTAACTTTAGACCGTGTAGACCGTGTCGCATAATTGTCCCGAGACCGATCACATATCAAAGGTACTTCTAACAGTTGGGGAAAGTCTGTTGTGTCTATTTATTTACTATTAGTTTTCTGTATTTCCTGTTTATTTTCAAAACTCATAATTGATGTCTAACCTTTGTTTTATAGTCATTTTCTTTATTTGAAATTGCATTCAGTGAATTGTGCTCGTTCCATTCCTGACTGGAAACCAACATTTTCAGGTTAGCCGTGGATTCACTTAGCTTGGGGAGTGACGGGAATACTTGCAGACAAAGGCCTAGAGACTAGCTAGATCGTTGAGTTGTAGTCATTCATTTATTTGTACAAGTTTATATTTTTCTACAAATGTACAACTTGTGATCATTGTAAGTTAAATTAATTATGTGAATGAGTATTATTTGTGATTCTGATCTTCATGGCCGTGACAGCGTTCTACCGCCGACACTGCGGCGTAGGCTGGCTTGGACACGTCTCGTATCCGTTTAAAAAAAAATAGGTGCGGGTCGTGACATAATCATACACTCCACGTATGATTAACCAGGCCAGTAGACCTTGTGCAGACCCAAGCCGGCCACATGTTGAAACTAGTACTCACATACTTAGATAGATGATTCTTGATTCTTGTACATGCCATGATTAGTTTTACTTGCCTTGTTCTAGCTCTAGATTTAAAGCTTACCTTGCCATGATACTCACATGTACATTTCATAATTTTTTGTATATTCTCTCTATTTACTACTATATTTTTAATATCGTCTAATTAGAACTGTTATTTGAGATTTGTGCTCGTTCCATCCTGACTGGATATGTTGACAAATTTTAGGAGTAGTTGTGCCCTCAGTATTGGACTACAGGATGTTGCTAGCTGGGGTGGTTCTCGGTATTCTTCACCGTGAGTGTCTCTCAGGAGTTCTAGGTCAGGTAGTTACTTAGTGTTGTTTTTGTTTCCTTCTGTTTTATTCTTGTCACATATGATCATTGTAGATTCTAGTTGTTCTAGTGATATTGTTATTATTTCTCGTCTTATCTTCCTTAGTTTTCATGATGTGACATGATTACATTTCTAGTTATAGATCTTTAGATGTTGTAGTTAGTATAGGGTACTTGACAGTGCTCTACAGTCGATACTGCGGCGTAGGCTGGGCATGGCCCACGTATTCGTACCCGTATATCTGGGTGCGGGTCGTGACAAGATGTGCAGTCTGAGCGGCTGACAGGTGGGCTAGCAGTTTCTGATTGGTCGCTGACTGGCCTACTGACTGGATAAATGCTGATTTAATTACAAAATTTTATTTAAAAATTATTTTATCTCCAAATAAATCCTAGAAAAATTCCAAAAAATTCCAAAAAATATTGGTAAGTGTCTAGAACCTAAAAACATATTTTCTCTCAAAATATCATCGTGTGACCCCTCAGTAAGCCTATGAAAAAATAAATTCTATAGCTTTTAATTATCTAAAAAAATCCCCAAAAATTTCAAAAAAAATCCAAAAAATCCTCGAATATTAAAAAATATATTTTATTCATCTAGAGCCCAAATAAAATAATTGGTCTCAAAATACTCCCCTGTGAATCTATAGAAAATTTAAGAAGCCTTTAAAATTACTAAATCTGTAGATATTGAGTATCTAAAAATCTCTAAAAAAGTATCAAAAAATATAAAATAAATAAATAATATATTTGGGCTACCTAGAGATCATATGTGACCTAAAATTACCCTACTGCACATATTGGATTAGTTGTGATCCCTTGTGATCCCAAAATCAAATCCTTAGATAAAAAAATTTTATAGGAAGTAGGTGCTTCTATTATAGGGTTCGACTTGCTACCGTTAACTAACTAGGGTTATCACAATCCTAATAATTAACATATATAATTTGAGGTTTCAATGGTCACATGCATAGTCAACCCAAGCTATCTAGACCAGTTAGGAGTCGGTAGTCAATATAGGAAGACAACACTCAACGGTGTGCAGATAATAAGACATGGTACGATGTAACACTCAACAGTGATATGGAAGTATGCTACTCATGAAGGAGAGCTCCAAATCCATATGTGCGGTCGAAATAACTGGTCTACAGATAACATAAAAACCTTTCCTCCCAATGCATCTAGTTTATTAATCTAGTCAATAGCCTAAATAGTTTACTTAGGATTTTTCGAGCATCCAGGGATCTATCATAGATATGAGATTTTTCCTTCTAAGAAAAAATAAGACATGATAATGGCTTATTAATCATAAACAAGACACAAGACAGGGAAGCAACCACGTGCTACAATCAAGATACATATGTGTTCTACGATGAGCCACAATCAAAATAATAGTATAAAAAATCAGGAGTGCGCTGCAACGAACTCCAATAGAAAATAGTACAAGATCATGACAAAAGCAATGCAGTAGCGGATTAGGATAGCGACATTATCAATACAATAAAATAGTTACCGGGTGCTCCATCATGTAACTGTCATGTAATATGAGGGACCCTCGTGCACTAGGCACGAGTATCGGCACAATCTAATCCAGGCAATCAAAATTCACAGAAAATCAGGATTTGGTTGTAAGAATTTAAGTACAAACCAAATCAAATAGAAAAAACTCGAAGAAAATCAAGAAAAACAAAATTTGGGTGCACTTGTGGTACACCGACGGTGTACCACTAAAACACAACAAGTCTGTGGTTCATGAAAAATGGGCCAAACGGTATACTAACGTTATATTGTTTATGCTAAAACTTCACAATTTCAGTCTTGAAACGAATTTTAGGATCAAAATCAAGTCCATTTTTTTCATAAAATCAAATCCAGTTGGAATTAATACTTGGGTTAAGTCTCTCATATAGCATATAGTCTAAGTTTTATAGTGAAAACTCGTGTATCACTCTTGATACTAACTTTTTCCTATGACATTCATAACCGAACACCAGAAAATCTTTTTCTAGATTAAAACCAAGACCAATATCAAGCAAATAGACAAGAAACAAGGGGAAAACATTTCGCACAAAATATGTGTTGGATAAAACTAAGCATTAAATACCAAGAAAGAATGAAAATGACAAGAAAATGAATTTCATGAGTTTAGCATGATGTACTTGTCTAGGTCGAGGTCTTAGCCTAAACTTTTCTACTCTACCACCAAGAGGGATTTCGAAACCACACTCTAGATCTCATGACCAAGCTCAAACTCAAGAAGAATGGAGAGGAAAATAAGAAAGAGAATAATCAATGAGAGAGAAAGTAAAAGAAAGAGAGAGAGAGAGAGAGAGAGAGAGAGAGAGAGAATGTAAAAGATATATGAGGAAATTAATTGTAGTTGCTGGACCTACCACATCAGTGATCTGCAACTCGAATGGATCAATCTCATCAATTCAAAACAAAACCATGAAACCAATAGACGATAGGGTGAGTGAGAACCAAAAAACCATTGGACGATAGGGCAAACCAAACCTTATTCACAAAGTTCAACTCCCAAACGGTATACTGGTGGTATACCATGATATACGACGTTAAATGAGTCTATTCGCACTTCGAAAATAATTCAGGGTTCTTCGTTCTATGCACGGGTTCTAGCATAGGTCTATGGCAATGGCAATAGATATTCTACAAGTCTGTGGTAGTCTGGTAATAAATATTATTGTAACAAACTCAGAAAAATAGTATGTTACATAAGTCATTAAGTATTTTCTCGAAAAAAAGCCAAAAATTCATCAAAACCAAAAAACATAATGTACAATTAAAAAATACGTATCGTTATACAAATACTGATAATGTGAGACGAGTCTCACATGAGTCTAGTGCAGTGACCGTCCAAGCAGTTGGAGATATGGCTATTGTCAAGCCCCGACTCTGCAGAATCATTCGTCCACGTATTAATTTTTGCCGAATTGATCATACTCGCTGGAACGTGATGCCATATGAGTCTAGATTTGTCCTCGTACAAGACATGATGTATGGAACTGTGAGATCCTTTGTGAGCAAGAGAGAACATGAGTGTTGTAAGCCAATTTGGCATATCTATTGGGGCTGTTGAAGAGCCTTTGTAATCAGCTTCATTATCAATAAAAGGTATTTGTTTCGTATACTCTGATGTAACTTCAGTACGACTATATTTATTTTGCTGAAAATGTTATTATTTCGACATAACCAACATCATTTTCTCATCTTGCCTTGTATGAGTGCTAATCCAGACGCATGTGACATCACGTTCCAGCAAGGACGATCTCTTCGGTGGAAATTGATGCGAGGACAACAATTCTGGTATATTTTGTGAATAATTTTTTATTTTATTTGTGTTAAATCAATATGAATTTTATAGGATGCAACAATTGGATGCATGCACACGTGCGTTATATAGTTTAAATGTCTTAAATGATTTGGGAATGTGGCAATAGAAATGTATGCAAAGAGATTTTTTGCTCTATGATAATGCTATTCTGAAAATGATACTCTCTCACGGATGCAAAGACAATGATTTTTTATTATCTCTTCATATTTAATCCAGTTCGTTTATAAAATCTAATCCAAGCGATAAGATGTGGATGATAATGAGGTGGACATAAAAGTGGTGAATATGATCATAATTATACTTAAAATTATAAAACTAAATTAAAAATAAATTATAACTATAACTATAATTATAATTATAATTGTAATTGTAATTGTAATTGTAATTAAAATGAGAATGGTAATGAAAATGAAAGTTATAATTATAATTAAAGCTATTGTTAATGTTAATTTTTATTTTTATTTTAATATAAACGTTATTGTTAGTACTAATATGTATCATCTAGAATGTAATAAACCTTTTTTTAAACAAATTTCTATATGATAGTTCTGAATGTGTATGCACATTAATTGGTGCATTTGGTTGTTATTTTATTCAAGGAATTAAAATAGATTAATGCAATGTGTTGCATTAATCGATGGTTTAATGCATGCATTTGGGATAGCCATGTCCTTGGCTATATAAGGAGCCACGGTAATGGAATTTAAAAATATCAATTGTTTGAGAGTTGTAACACTGTTGAAAGAAAGAAGCTTTGTAGCAGTTTGTGAGCTTCCATTTGTGAGAGTTTGAGAGCTCTCTTGTACCTTTGTAACATCCATTGTTAGAGTGATATTGAGTAGTTATTGCTACTCCGCAGACGTAGGCTTTGTCGAACTGCGTTACCATATTGGTGTGTTCTTTACTTTGTTCTTGCATTATTTGTTACACATATTATTGTTTGGTTTCTTCGCTTGGATCGTCTTGGTGCTTGTAGGCACAACAATTGGTATCAGAGCGAGTTTTAGATCCGACATACGAAGATGAATGACGAACAGGAGGGAAACAATAGGGTTACAAGGACTACGGTACAGAATGCTAAATTTGAGGTAGAAAAATTTGATGAAACTAATAACTTTGGTATGTGGCAGTGTGAGGTACTTAAAGATATTTTAGCTCAACAAGATTTGGACATGGCATTGAAAAATAAACCAGAAACTATGTCAGATTAAGATTGGCTGAAGATAAATCGATTGGCTTGCTCGACAATTCGTTTGTGCCTCGGTAAATCCCATAAGTACTTTGTGATGCGAGAGACGTCGGCCAAGGAGTTGTGGAAAAAATTAGAAGACAAATACATGACAAAAAGCATTAAGAATCATCTATACTTGAAGAAGCAGTTGTACCTATTTCAGTACAAAGAAGGTATGAAAATGATTATACATCTTGATGCATTTAACAAGTTAATTGCTGATCTATTAAATTTGGATGAGGATATTAAGGATGAAGATAAAGCCTTAATATTGTTGAACTCGTTGCCCGACTCATATGATCATTTGGCTACTACATTAATTTATGGTAAAGACACAATTAAATTTGAAGATGTGTCAAATGTACTGATGAATCATGAAGTTAGACATATTGATAAACAGAAAAATATCTTAGATGCTCTGGTTATCAGAGGTTGGTCAGTTGAAAGAAAAAGATTTGGTAGAAATAAGTTATAATCTCGCCCAAGAGCACACTCTAAAAATAGGATTGATTTAGAAAAAGATGAATGTGCCTTTTTTCATAATAAAGGCCATTGGAAAAAGGATTGCCCTAGGTTGCAAAAGAAAATTAAATCTTCTACTAGTGCTAATATTGCATCTAGTGATGATGAATCTGTTTTTGCTTTGGCTGCTGTATTTACTTCTAACTCTGATATGTGGATTTTAGATTCCAGATGTTCACAACATATGTGTCCAAATCGTGATTGGTTTACTAATTTAAATCATGATATAAATGGAACTGTTTTGTTGGGCGATGATTATGCATGTGATAAAAAGGGAGTTGGAACAATTAAGTTGAAACTCCATGATGGTGTTATTAGAGATCTAAAAAATGTGCGGTATGTTCCCGATTTTAAAAAGAATTTAATTTCTTTGGGTTCTTTGAAGCTAATGGTTTTTTATATTAATATGTCTAATGGTGCTCTTAAAGTAACTAAAGGAGCGATGGTTGTGATGAGGGGAGCCATGCAACAAAATTTGTATTTGTTACAGGGCAAAACGGTTGTAGGTGAAGCAGCTACCGTTTCTGAAAGGGCAGATCCTGATATTACAAGATTATGGCACATGAGACTTGGGCATGCTGGTGAAAAAGCTCTCCAAGGACTTACAAAGCAAGGGTTGTTGAAAGGAGCTAGAACTTGCAAGCTTGACTTTTGCGAGCATTGTGTCTTTTGCGAACGAAGCAGGATAAAATTTGGCACTACTATACATCAGACTAACGATATCCTTGACTATGTGCACTCAGATGTTTGGGGTCCTACGAAGATAGCTTCAATGAGTGGTAAGCATTAGTTTGTTACTTTTGTTGATGATTACTGTAGAAGAGCTTGGGTTTATATGATGAGGCACAAAAATGAGGTGTTCGACATTTTCTTAAATTGGAAGAAAATTGTTGAAAATCAGACTGGTAGAAAACTTAAAATTTTGAGATCTAACAATGGTGGTGAATATACTTCTGACCCATTTCAGAAAGTTTGTAAGAAAGAAGGCATTGTGAGGCATTTTATTGTTCCTGGTACTCCTCAGAAAAATGGAGTTGTTGAAAGATTAAACGGAACTTTGCTTGAAAAAGTAAGATGCATGTTGGCACAATCCGGTATGAGTAAGTCATTTTGGGCAGAGGCAGTGAACTATGCTTGTCATATTGTGAACTGCTTACCTTCGGCCGCAATTCAGGGTAAAACACCAATTGAGGTATGGACCAGAAAACCTGCATGATTATGATTATTTGCATATTTTTGGTTGCCCGTTTATTTTCATGTGACTAAAAGTAAACTTGACCCAAGAAGGGTATGTTTGTTGGTTTTAGCAGTGGTGTTAATGGTTACAGATTATGGTGCCCAAAGTTGAAGAAACTTGTAATCAGCATAAATGTAACTTTTGATGAAGTTAGTATGTTAAAAAATAGCAAGATGACTAGTAATGAACTAGTTCATGAAATTAATAATGCTGTTCAGCATGTGGAGATTGAAAAAGTTGGTTTTCATGCTCCTGAGACTACTCAAACTGAAGCTGAAGAAAACCAAAAAGAAGATAAACAACAAGAAGAAGAAGAATCACCTATCGAAGATGATTCCACTTCATTAAAAGAATCCATTTCCATAAGAAGAACAAGAAGAATAATTACAAAACCTACAAAATTTTGAGATTGTGTTGCTTATGCTTTTCCCATTGTTAATGCAGATATTCCAACTAATCATAAGGAAGCCATGACATGCTCAGAAAAGGTTGATTGGAATAAAGCCATGGATGAAGAGATGAGCTCTCTTTTGAAGAACAAGACATGGGAACTAGTTTAATTGCCTAAGGACAAGAGGGCTATTGGTTGCAAATGGGTGTATACCAAAAAGGACGGCGTCGAAGGACCAGGAAGTGTGAGAAATAAAGCAAGATTGGTAGCAAAAGGGTTGCACAAAAGGAAGGTATTAATTACAATGAGATATTTTCTCCTATTGTAAAACATTGCTCTATTCGTGTGTTGTTAGCTCTTGTTGCACAGCTTGACCTTGAATTAGTGCAACTTGATGTCAAGACGGCTTTTCTGTATGGCGACTTAGATGAGGAGATCTACATGTCTCATCCCGATGGGCATAAGGTAAAGGGAAAAGAGAATTTTGTTTACAAATTGAAGAAGTCATTATTGTAGTGCCCCGTCCCGCAAAGTCAATCGGAGAAATCAAAACGCCGACGGCGTTAGAACTTAGCCTTGCAACGGCTGCTCGAAGGCTCGCTCGTCCGAGGCGACTCCTCGCACAGGTGGGGTAGTTTCGGTGAACTCGCCTCATCGTAGCCTTCACTTAATAATGAGTGTGTTTTCAACTTGCACAAGTAGGCGAATATAAAAGCTACAGACCAACATAGCTAAGGGAATAATTCCGTCGGGTCGGAATATCCTTGAACATGGAAAATGGTCCCACGGTCTTCATAGAAGTCGGCTCAGCGTGCTTTCAAATGACACTCGATCCTTCGATCCCGTGGCTTGGGAGCAGGAAGTTGGCTTAAGTTGTTAAGTTGCCCCGACACTTGAAATAGCCTAAGTCATAGGCGTCGCCTGCGTGAATGCTTGTTAAAGCATGCACGGTCCCGTCATGTTGCCCCGACACTCAAATCAGCCTAAGTCATAGGCGTCGCCCGCATGAATGCTTAACAAAGCATACACGGTCCTGTCCCGCAAGGCTTGGTCTAGCCTTCGCACGTCCCGCAAGTTAAGTCGTCTCGTACGGCTCGTTGGCTTAAGTCTAGGCACCCGAAAAGTTGGTTGTCCAAGTCGACCCCACGTCTAGCATGTTCCCTTGATGAGAAGCTCGGCGTAGCCTTTGCTCGTCGAGTTGTTGCCCGAATAAGTTAGACAAGAGTTGTGCTGGGCTATCGAAGCCATTTCAAGCACTGTCCCGCTCTAGTTGCGGTTGTCAAGTCACGTAGTCCTTTGAGAACAAGACTCGTCGTGTAGAGTTTATGACTTGAGCGTTAGCGTCGCCTTGAGAATCGGGTCTGTCTAAGGCACGAGCTACGGTCGGTTTAATGAAAGCTTGCCACGAACAAAGGAAGTCTACGCGACTTGTTGTCGCCGAGATCGGTCCCGCTACTTGGGAGTCTCGCTAAGTCTTGATAAGTCTTGATAGAAAGAAGGAAAACATGGTCATGAATAAGGAAGGACTTGGTAGATCGAGTAGCATGGTCATTGGACAACTTGTCGACAAGGTGTAGTTTCCTCGAGCGGTTGCCTAGGCCATGGGACCGTTTTGGCCCGGGAGGAACGAGGCGGCTCACAGTAGGATGCTGGATAACCGCATGGAAGATACAAAGCACCTCCGGGCTAGCTACCCGTAAGGGACGAGCCGAGATCTCGAGCCGAGTCTATGATAGCTTGACATTGCTAGTGACCACTCATGTAGATGCGTCGGCAGAATAGCGGCACACCGCATGTTTGCCTTTGGATAGCGTCAAGTACTAGCACGGCGTCGGTCGAATCATAAGACAGTCTAGCACGACATGTATCAAGTTAGCAAGATACGTGCTCCAGCACAAAGCATGGCTTTCGCGTATCAAATATTGGCATTCGCGTATTGGCTTTCGCGTAGCAGCATTGTTGGCTAAGTCAGAGAGTCGTTAGGCATGACCTAATCTTGAGGCACGGACAAGTCTAGACAAGGTCTAAGGGCACGACCTGCACGAGTCGTCCCGTTGTCGTCTTTGGCATTTGAATCGAGGCACGAGGATTGGTCTAGCGGCGCTTGAGTTCAAGTTAAGGTCTTGGCACGGCCGAGTTCGCGTAAGTTGCTCCTCGGCATAGCAAACTCTGGAATATGTCTAAGTCGCGAATAGAATGTGGCACGACTCTGCCGTCCCGAGTTGAAGTTCGGTCAAGTACCTAAGCGATGAGGCACTGCCTCGATCGAAATACACGGTATTGTAGCATGACCCTGTCGTTACACGTCGAGTTGGTTAGACGTCAAGTCTTAAAACTGATCCTAAGGCAAGACTAGAAAGACAATCGAAAGGGTTTAAGCTATACAAAGTAAATGAACGTGTCGGTTTTGTTTGGGTGGGCGAGAAGCTCACTCCACCAGTACAGTTGAGTACTGATACCCACACAGTGTTCATGTGCAGGCACAGGTAGAAGCTCGTGGCACGGAGCTCGCTTGGATGCGTCGAGGCACGGAGTTCCTTGGCGATTCGAAGCGTGCGGCCGTGTTGACTGAAGACTTATATAGGACATAATGTATGGACATCGCCTTCCGAAGCTTCCGCTGGATTCAAGCATTGTATCGGGAGATGAGAGAGAGCAGAGTGAATTGTAAAATGAGAGAAAAGTGAGCACGAGAGACTTGTAATTTGGCCTTGCGCCCTCAAATGTAATCTTGTATTCAATATCAATAAAGAGCTTCTTTTGAATGGCTTGTGTTCATGTGTGCTTGTTCTTAAATTTCTGCGGCATGTTTCAATGTTTCTGCTTGGGACTTCTGTACGACGACCCCATCGCCGCCGATGTAATCGGCCATTATGGAACTGCCTTGCACGAGCACAATCTAGGCTCGTGCAGCATCACGCCTTAGCAAGGATGATCGCTCCTACAGGAGCGGGACGTGACATAATGGTATCAGAGCACGGCTTTACGATCTTGGACCTCAAATCGAATTTTCAGTTTTGAAAGCTCGTCGTTGGAAAATAAGTGTGCGCTCTCTCTCGAATGTCCCTCGGTATGTCCATACAATAAGTCTAAATATTTTCAAAAGCTCGTACAAGCGTTCAACCAAACGCATCGGTAGGCTATCGCCGAATGCATCGGTTGGCCTTTGTGCCGAACGATGTTAAACTTGACTCTAGAACACATGCTAAGTTAACATGTCGCGTGCGTGCCTGACTAGTATTGCGTCGACCCTAGCAATTGAGTGTGCAAACTCAGAATATAGTCCGCACGGGATGGTTATGCGGTACAACTTAGTCCGCACGTCGTACACCTCGACCTTTTGGTGCAAACGAGTTGCGAGCGATATTAAGTATCGTCCGGTCGGGAACGGAGATGTACTTACAATGTGTATCGATAGGAACGCTATCGAACAAATGCTTAGGCGTATACGAAAGATTGACTTGGATTTTGAGGAATAGTGCGATCGACCTAGCGCGTCGATACGACGTGAGCGATTACGCTAGGGATTCGTCGAACGAATTTGAAGAATGTCTTAGCGCATGATACGAATGTGATTGAGGACTAGATAGGATGGCTCGAATCCGAGTGGTGTATGGTTTTTCTTGGAAATCATTCGAGCAAATATTGAGGATTACGAGTATGTCGGTGAGGCGATGCGATCGCGCAAAACATTAGAACGCGTCACGCTTAGTTGATCGTGACTTCGAATGTCCCGAACGAGATGTCGTCGGACAACTTGTGATCGGACAACGCGTGTTAGAAAATGATTCGGAACGATGAATAAAAATGAATGGTCTTTGATTGAGAAAACTTAGAGGATCGTGCGCACGATATCGGATTGATGCAAATGAAATATGACTTGAGTTTTGAACAAACGATCTTGAAACGAGCTTGAGGAATAGCGATTGAACTTGACCTTGAATATCGAGAAAATTGTGGAATATCCAGTTCGGACAATAGCATCAGTCGTACGACTCGAAATTGGTTACAAGGGAAGATCGTCAAGTTACGCATATCGTCGATGGTATTGAGGCGTATCAAAGATCGATATGCGATAACTCGAGGGTACTCCGACTCAATGAAAGACGATCGTACAAATGTCATTGTTCCGATGGATGCTATATTCGGGAGATTGAAACGTGTCGAGGAAATGATAGACATGACAAACGGACTATCAAATTGAGATCTTGACTTGGAGGAAAATGAAACGTTTGGATTTGCCTCGTCGATAACCACAACTTGGACATTCTTGTCTTATGCGAGCGCAACTCCATCCTCACATATGCGTCGCACCGATTTGAGAAGATCACTCTGCGTGAGCGCTGGTATGGTGATTCATACAGCGGGAGTGATTGAACTTGGATAGCATGGCAATCTGATTGCTTCGACTTGTGGTTTGAGGCAAAGGTAGACTCAAGAATGAATTTGTGTGCTTGAAGAATCGAATTTGAGGATTGCGTAGGTCCAATCCGCGTATCGAGAATGAACGAGTCTATACTCAAACAAGAGTTACGCCCCGATGAGAATGATTATTACGCGGGAGCGTTGCGTGGTGATTCACGAACCACCGTGGATAATCGGACTCGCGTAAGATTAGGGCACAATGTATTGTCGAGCTAGATAACCTCGTGATCGAATACATGAATTGGTTAGAATTGGGTGATTTGAATGGATTCGAATTCGTTGCGCTGCGCAACGAATGTCTTGATGTGAATAGGTGATCATGCTCGATGTTTAGAAATCTGAGTGACGCGAGCTTGGGTAGAAATTTCCGTACTACCGACTTTGGTTTGACCCTAGGATTGGGGTCAGTGTTGGCATTATTGTTGGGGAACTATGATTCCAATCCTGACATCGACTTAGCCTCGCAAAGATTGGCCTAGCGGTTAGGCGAAACGCCCCTGTTGCAAGAGTTATCAATCGAAGAATTGATCTTGAGGATTGGTTTGAATGGATAGCATGAATCACGAACGTAGAAAACCCTGCTCACGAGACTCGGCTGACATACATATATTTTAGGGACGCCTGGGTATGTGCTTGAGGCGACTCGAGTGAGAATGACAAATTCTCTATCATACGGCTTGGCTGAATGCATGTAATTTGGGGACGCTTGGAATGCATGCACGATCCAGCCAAGTGATACAATGAATTCAAGCAATACTTGAAAGATGGGAGTGTGTCGAGATCTTGAAATTATGTTAACGAAAGGATTGATAATAGTGCGAGCGTGACTCAGAATTGAGGAAACGAATAGGCGGAGTGTGCTCGATTAAGTCTTGGCCATAGAAATGGTAGGATGGCTTGCCTTCAGGAAAGTCTCGAGGACGAGACTTGTTCTGAGTGGTGTATGTTGTAGTGCCCCGTCCCGCAAAGTCAATCGGAGAAATCGAAACGCCGACGGCGTTGGAACTTAGCCTTGCAACGGCTGCTCGAAGGCTCGCTCGTCCGAGGCGACTCCTCGCACAGGTGGGGTAGTTTCGGTGAACTTGCCTCATCTTAGCCTTCACTTAATAATGCGTGTGTTTTCAACTTGCACAAGTTGGCGAATATAAAAGCTACGGACCAACATAGCTAAGGGAATAAGCCCGTCGGGTCGAAATGTCCTAGAACATAGAAAATGGTCCCACGGTCTTCATAGAAGTCGGCTCAGCGTGCTTTCAAATGACACTCGATCCTTCGATCCCGTGGCTTGGGAGAAAGAAGTTGGCTTAAGTAGTTAAGTTACCCCGATACTTGAAATAGCCTAAGTCATAGGCGTCGCCTGCGTGAATGCTTGTTAAAGCATGCACGGTCCCGTCATATTACCCCGACACTCAAATCAGCCTAAGTCATAGGCGTCGCCCGCATGAATGCTTAACAAAGCATACACGGTCCTGTCCCGCAAGGCTTGGTCTAGCCTTCGCACGTCCCGTAAGTTAAGTCGTCTCGCACGGCTCGTTGGCTTAAGTCTAGGCACCCGAAAAGTTGGTTGTCCAAGTCGACCCCATGCCTAGCACGTTCCCTCGATGAGAAGCTCGGCGTAGCCTTTGCTCATCGAGTCGCTGCCCGAATAAGTTAGACAAGAGTTGTGCTGGGCTATCGAAGCCATTTCTAGCACTGTCACGCTCTAGCTGCGGTTGTTAAGTCACGTAGTCCCTTGAGAACAAGACTCGTCGTGTAGAGTTTATGACTTGAGCGTTAGCGTCGCCTAGAGAATCGGGTCTGTCTAAGGCACGAGCTACGGTCGGTTTAGTGAAAGCTTGCCACGAACAAAGGAAGTCCACGCGACTTGTTGTCGTCGAGATCGGTCCCGCTACTTGGGAGTCTCGCTAAGTCTTGATAAGTCTTGATAGAAAGAAGGAAAACATGGTCATGAATAAGGAAGGACTTGGTAGATCGAGTAGCATGGTCATTGGACAACTTGTCGACAAGGTGTAGTTTCCTCGAGCGGTTGCCTAGGCCAAGGGACCGTTTCGGCCCGGGAGGAACGAGGCAGCTCACAGTAGGATGCTGGATAACCGCATGGGAGATACAAAGCGCCTCCGGGCTAGCTACCCGTGAGGGACGAGCCGAGATCTCGAGCTGAGTCTATGATAGCTTGACATTGCTAGTGACCACTCATGTAGATGCGTCGGCAGAATAGCGGCACACCGCATGTTTGCCTTTGGATAGCGTCAAGTACTAGCACGGCGTCGGTCGAATCATGAGACAGTCTAGCACGACATGTATCAAGTTAGCAAGATACGTGCTCCGGCACAAAGCATGGCTTTCGCGTATCAAATATTGGCATTCGCGTATTGGCTTTCGCATAGCAGCATTGTTGGCTAAGTCAGAGAGTCGTTAGGCACGACCTAATCTTGAGGCACGGACAAGTCTAGACAAGGTCTAAGGGCACGACCTGTACGAGTCGTCCCGTTGTCGTCTTTGGCATTTGAATCGAGGCACGAGGATTGGTCTAGCGGCGCTTGAGTTCAAGTTAAGGTCTTGGCACGGCCGAGTTCGCGTAAGTTGCTCCTCGGCATAGCAAACTCTTGAATATGTCTAAGTCGCGAATAGAATGTGGCAGAACTCTGCCGTCCCGAGTTGAAGTTCGATCAAGTACCTAAGCGATGAGGCACTGCCTCGATCGAAATACACGGTATTGTAGCATGACCCTGTCGTTGCACGTCGAGTTGGTTAGACGTCAAGTCTTAAAACTGATCCTAAGGCAAGACTAGAAAGACAAACGAAAGGGTTTAAGCTGCACAAAGTAAATGAACGTGTCGGTTTTGTATGGGTGGGCGAGAAGCTCACTCCACCAGTACAGTTGAGTACTGACACCCACACAGTGTTCATATGCAGGCACAGGTAGAAGCTCGTGGCGCGGAGCTCACTTGGATGCGTCGAGGCACGGAGTTCCTTGGCGATTCGAAGCGTACGGCCGTGTTGACTGAAGACTTATACAGGACATAATGTATGGACATCGCCTTCCGAAGCTTCCGCTAGATTCAAGCATTGTATCGAGAGATGAGAGATAGCAGAGTGAATTGTAAAATGAGAGAAAAGTGAGCACGAAAGACTTGTAATTTGGCCTTGCGCCCTCAAATGTAATCTTGTATTCAATATCAATAAAGAGCTTCTTTTGAATGGCTTGTGTTCATGTGTGCTTGTTCTTAAATTTCCGCGACATGTTTCAATGTTTCTGCTTGGGACTTCTGTGCGACGACCCCGTCGCCGCCGATGTAATCGGCCATTATGGAACTGCCTTGCACGAGCACAATCTAGGCTCGTGCAGCATCACGCCTTAGCGAGGATGATCGCTCCTACAGGAGCGGGGCGTGACAATTATATGGCTTAAAGCAATCTCCTAGGCAATGGTATTTAAAATTTGATGATTTTATGAGAGGTTAAAATTATTTTAGAAGCAAATATGATCACTGTGTTTATTTTAAAAAGTTACATGATGGGTCTTTCATATATTTGTTGTTATATGTCGGCGATATGTTAATTGCTTCAAAGAATGTGAGGAAAATTGGAAAATTGAAAGCACAGATGATGGAGGAGTTTGAAATGAAGGACCTTGGTGAAGCAAAGAAGATATTTGGAATGGAAATCACTCGTCACCACAATAAAGGTTTGGTATTCTTGACTAAAAAATAGTACATACTAAATTTGTTTCAGAAATTTAGGGTTGATGGTGCAATCAAATCAGTTAGTACTCCTTTGGCTCCTCATTTCAAACTTAGTTCCCAAATATGTCCTAAAACTGAAAAAGAAAGGCGTTGTATGGCAAATTTTGCGTACTCTAATTTGTGTGGATCTCTGATGTATGCTATGGTTTGTTCACGACCGACATTGCACATGCTGTGGGTAAGGTGAGTCGTTATATGCATAATCCAGGTAAAGAGCATTGGAAAGCTGCAAAATGGATTTTGAGATACTTACATGGGACCAGAAATATTGGTTTGTGTTTTGAGAAAAAATATTCTATTGGTAATCTTGCTATGGGGTATGTTGATTCTGACTATGCAGGTGATTTGGACAGAAGACGGTCTACTACAGGTTATTTGTTTACTATGGCTCAAGGGCCAATAAGTTGGAGATCTATTTTACAAGATACAATTGCTTTGTCAACAACAGAAGCTGACTATATGGCTGCAGTAGAAGCTGTAAAAGAGAGTCTGTGGTTACATGGACTGATTAATGAATTGGGGGTTCATCAGAAGCAAGTGGAGGTTTGTTGTGATATTCAAAGTGCAATTCATTTAGCAAAGAATCAGACGTATCACTTAAGAACCAAACATATAGATGTTCGATTTCACAAGGCGCGAGATGAAATGGAAAAGGGGAAGGTAATCCTTCAGAAAATTGATACTGAAGATAACCCAGCAAATATGTTGACTAAAGTAGTTACTGCAGTCAAGTTGGAACATTACCTAGACTTGGCTCATATCATGCGTGCTTGATAAGCAATATGGAACGGATTGGAGGTTTTGTGATAGTTGCTCTATTTTGGTTACAGCTCTCTCTTGATATTTTTGTAAATTTCGCCAAGGTGGAGATTGTAGAATTAATGGCTCGGTTTCTTCTTTAGTGAAGTCTCCTGGTTTTGATCTCCCAGATGAATGTATGCACATTAATTGGTGCATTTGGTTGTTATTTTCTTCAAGGCATTAAAACTAGATTAATGCAATGTGTTGCATTAATCGATGGTTTAATGCATGCGTTTGGGATGGCCATGTCCTTGGCTATATAAGGAGCCACGGTAATGGGATTTAAAAATATCAATTGTTTGAGAGCTGTAACATTGTTGAGAGAAAGAAGCTTTGTAGCATTTTGTGAGCTTTCATTTATGAGAGTTTGAGAGCTCTCTTGTACCTTTGTAACCTCCATTGCTAGAGTGATTTTGAGTAGTTCTTGCTACTCCGCATACGTAGGCTTTGCCGAACTGCGTTACCATATTGGTGTGTTCTTTACTTTGTTCTTGCATTATTTGTTACACATATTATTGTTTGGTTTCTTCGCTTGGACCGTCTTGGTGCTCGCAGGCACAACATACAAAATTTCTAATAATAATTCAATGTAGAAACTTACAATATAGTTATAAAACATGGACATATTTTTTTATTTACCCTTTAAAAAATTAAAATTGAGATACATATAATCCAATGATTATTTATTGACGTGTTTTAAAAATTAGTAACTCATGAGTTACGCTAAAAAATTTTGAAACTTTAGGAAGGCACACATATCACGAGAGACTTGGTCTTGTAAATTCCTATAACCTGGTTGTCAAATTTTGCTCACTTGGTGGTTTAATCGTTTTTTGGATCAGTCTCTCCAAGTATTTGTCTAAAGCATATTGCCATGCTTTTCTATTTGAGAAATTTTGAGTTGTCCCAACTTCTTTTATCACAATTCAAGGTGCATTTCATCCACCAAATTAACATAATGTATGAAATCTTCCACTTTGAACGAATATCGCCAATGACTGACAATCAACTCCTTTAGTTCCCCTATTTAAGTGTGGTGCACCTTGAATCATGACCAAAATATTCTCAAATAAGTGGGATGCATATTATGGTTAAATAAATGGAGTGCAATTCATATTTTTCTTTTTTATTTATGTAGGTCAAAAGAGTTACTGTTAATCATGGATTATGGTAATTCCGTGAGATACACGAATTATGATAAAATAAGTAGAGGGTAAATCAAAATTTTTATTTCTATTTTTCCAAAGACCTGACATAGCAACTGAATTTTGTCCCATGTATATACATTACAATACATGAAAAATTTGGACTACATCATGTACGTTTGTTGTGGAATCACATAGAGAACTCAGCACGATACATCGTGTCGGTGTCCGTGTCTGAGTCGTTACGATGAGGTTTTAACCTTTACTATGACATGTTAGTACTGGTGATAGGAAAAAAAAAAGAGATGGCGAGTCTGACTGTGGACACAAGCAATTGGACGTGTAAGATGGAGGAGATGCCGACAGTCGCTTTCGAGGCACATATTTTCACTTTTCCTTGTCGAAAATCTGATGACACGGTTCCGCAATCTTTTGGACTGCGACCGCAGCCGCGAATCGGACCCTCCGAGATGCCGGCAACGACAAGATTGTTATCTGTAACGTTTGATTATGGAACAGAGGTGGGTGAACAAGCACACTTTTACCATGTAACATAGGGTCCTACTATGATTGATGAGATGCACTAATGACAGGACTCTCTGTAGACCATTCAAACCCAGAAGACTTGCCAGATGCATGCACAAGGGAACCCATTTTTGTTTACCAACCAAAACTAAATAAAAATGTTCACTATTCTACTAAAAAATTATCGCGTATGGTCAAAATTAGCAGAATGTTCATGAAAATACTCTCATAGTGATTTTAGATTGGTTGTTTATGACACGTGACAACTTTTAGTTAAAGGACAAAAATGGGTACAATTTTGGAAGTACGAAAAAATTGTTATTTTTCAAATGAGATAACTAGAAAGCTAAAGACAATACAGAAAATTTCATATATAGGTAAGAAATTAAGTGTATTTACGCAGAAGAAGAAAAGTTTGAAATTTGGGGCCATCTCAGATGGCATTTCTTTTGGACTTGGCGATCTGAGATGGCGTCCAATAATTTTTTTGGACTTGGTCCCATCTGAGATGACGCCCAAACAAATTTTTTTGGGACTTACCTCCCAATATAAAATTTATCTTTTATTTTTTTCCAAAAGATATTGTCACATCTTTTGCACCAATTTTATGTACCTTTTAAAATTATTAGCATGCTTTTTAATATTTTATTTAAATTATTATCATATCTTTTATACTGTTTTTTTTCTAATTTAAATTAATTTTCAAACATATATATATATATATATATATATATATATATATATATATATATATATATATATATATATATTTATATATATATATATATATATATATATATATATATATATATATATATATATATATATATATATATATATTTCTTTTTTTCTTTTATATATATATATATATATATATATATATATATATATATATATATATATATATATATATATATATATATATATATATATATATATAATAATAATAATAATAATAATAATAATATAGTATAATATAATATAATATAATATAATATAATATAATATAATATAATATAATATTATATTATATTATATTATATTATATTATATTATATTATATTATATTTGAAAAAATCTAAGCACCTATCAATAAAGATATTTGAAATTTTATTTGAAAAAATTATCTACGATTTCAATTTATATACAAGATTTGAGAAAAATATTTATGATTTTAAATTATTTTTAGACTTATCTCTAAGATGTTTTTTCTAATATTAGATTTAAACAAATATCTAATACTTGAAAAACATAAACAAAGAAATTGGGTGCCATCTAAGATGTCCCAAAAATCTGAAAAAATTTATTGGGCGCCATCTTAGATGGCGCCAAGTGGAGAATTTGGTTTGGAACCTATTGGGAGCCATTTAAGATGGCACCAAACTCCTTGAACCACGTGGGATGCCATCTAAGATGGCGCCAGACCATATGTTGGTGTTGGACGTCATCCAAGATGGCGTAGCCTATGTTGCCGTTGGACGCCATATAAGATGACTTCCTATTTCTTTTTGTGTAAATATTGCAAACTTTTTCTTTTCTACGTAAAACTAGTCCTAGCATAGGACTAGTTTGGAATTGTTGCAACCAAATGAGCTTTTAAAAACATTTTCTCTCACTTGATTTTAAACATTGTTTTAAATTTGAAATCTTTCATAAGTTTTTTTAATGGACTGCAATTACCAAACAAATTTTAAAGCTAGCTTTTGAAAAAGGAAGTAGCATCTGTGATAAGCAATATAAAATCCAACCTTAATAACATTAATTTGTGCTCATAGCTTCAAATTAGAGTGTACTTTCTCGACTCATTACCAAACCTAATTCATAACCTAACCTAGTTCAGAAACTTCTGAAAGAAGAGGGAGACTCAAAAGTAACTTTTACTTTTTGGTTACTTTTTGGATAAAAAACATAAGACCAAATTAACCGCCTAGGTGAAACAAATGTGCCAAAAAATTCGCAAAAAATTCGGAAATAGTTTAAAACGGTTGACTACTTAAATACTTTTGATTTTCCATCTTTGTGGATGCCATCGTTAGGAATATTGGAGTAATCTCATACGAAATTCAAACATAAAAAAGCCTCTCCCTAGGGTGGAAGTGACCTCATCTCATCTTCGGTTCTCGTATGAAATTCAAACAAAAAGCCTCCTTAGGCCAAAAGTGCCCTAAGCTCATCTATGGTTTGTGAAAGTGGGTCAAGAATTCACTACAAGAATACTAGAGAGTAGCGACCAAATCGGTCGCTCGACGCTAAATAAATATAGCAACGAGCGAGATTGGACGACAACGGAAAAAAGCAAAGTCGTTGTGAAAACAACTTCATTGGGATGTCGCAAATCTGACTATTCGTCAACACATTGGTGACAAATAAATAGTGACACGTTGACATCATCTTTGCGACAACTCCAACATGACGAAGGAACAACGACATCCTAATGACTCTGATATTATCACAAAGGTCTACTTGGTAGCAACGTCCGTTCGACGTTCTAGGCGACGCCTCGACGAAGAACGTTGTTTTCGATAAACGATTTCTAATTTGATATCTCACTCAACGACGAAAAAATGCATCGCTACGCATCATCATACGATGCCCATGTGTCGCTAGTCTGTCACTGACTTGATTAAATTGAGAAAATTATTAAAAAATAATTAAAACACAATATTTTAAAACATAATAGTTAGGACCTGGCATAATCCATTGTAGAATTTCTCTTCAATTGACTTTCGGCAACCCAAAACGCACGCAAAAAAACCCAAAACTACAACATTAAGACACTCGTGGCCCAAAAACACTCACGGGAACTACAAAAATACAATAAACAAAATATAATTTTACACCAGCACAACCCGCGCAGAATTCTCGTACAAATACACCCAAAGTTCACATGATTCATCCAAACATACTGGATAGTACAAATACAAATTGTAGGAACGAATTGTAAAGGGCAATACTCTAGAGGGGAGGGGGGGTGAATAGAGTAGGCAACGAAAATTAGCTAATTAAAAATGTTAGCAGCAAGATCACAGATAATATATCACAATTAAGTAAATGAAAAGTAGAGAGCAGAGAGCAAACACAAACACAAGGATGTATACTGGTTTCCCTCTTGTGAGGCTAGTCCAGTCGGAAGAACTCTAGCTTCTAATTGAATCCACTATTGGAAAAAAACCACAAGTTTTCATCCGAAGTTCTTGCAACTTCTACAATGCAAGCTTTGATCCGAAGTACTCGACCAACTTCAATTGTGAAGTGTCTTTCTTCCACTACTAAAATAAGGCAAATTAGCGACGTAATGGTACGTCGCTAATAATGGAAAATACGTCGCTAATCGTAATTAGCGACGACTTTAGCAACGAAAAATGAAGGTCGCTTTTAAGCAAGTCGCAGATGGCACATGCGTCGCTCTACGTCGCTATTTGCGACGTCATGGTCGTGTCGCTGAGGCGTCGCAAATTTAGCGACGTAGAGCGACGAAAGTGTTACGTCGCAAACTTAGTGACGTCAGGCGACCACGTAGCGACGTCCTGTTCTATTTACGTGATGACGTGGTATGCCTGCCACGTCAGCAATTTGGCGACGTACAGCGACGTAACGCCGATAATCAGCGACGTATAGCGACGTCCCAATACGTCGCTAAGACGTCGCTATCTGTCGCTATACGTCGCAGAATAATAAAAAAATATTTAAAAAAATAAAATGTGTATTTTTGTTATGCTGTGTGTCTGTGTTTACAGTGTGTGTGTGAAGTGCAGTGTTCGAACCATCGACAGTTTCGCTTACTGTTCTATGTTTTATCTTAGATAAAAAGAGCAACAGTTCAGGGTGCACTTCTCAGAGCTTCCTCTTCACGTCCTTCACCTTCTCGGGATCCTGTACGACGTCCCGAGAGAGTGAAGGATGTGAAAATGAAGCTCTCAGAAGTACACTCTGAACAGTTGCTCTTTATGTCCAAGATAAAACATACAACAGTAATCGAAACTATCGATGGTTCCGAACACTACATTTCACATACACTGTAAACACAGACACACATCATCACAAAAATACATATTATATTTTTTTAAAATTTGGGCAGCACCTCCTTTGTATATCAGATCATCGCTTATAACCCAGCGTAGGTATATTTGTCATTCCCGTCGCTGTAAGCCCCCTAAATTTTTGGGATTGATTTTCGAATTTTCCTAAATGATTTATTCTCGATAATTCATTCTATTTAATTAATTTTTGATCATTAAATGCTCTTTACCGTGACTTAGAATTCTAGAGCAACAGGGATGCTCGTCTCTGGAAACTTTCTTCTTGAAGTTTGTAGTAGACGAGATTATCTTCATGTTGATATATCGTGTCCCACTCGAACTTGTTCCCTTGTACTCTTTTTGCTTCGCACAAGTTCGGATCAATTTAGACCATTTAATTATTAATTGATTTTCCACTATTTTCCTTGATCCTCATAAGCGCGTTACCGTGACTTTTAATTTAGGAGCACAAGGCTAGTCATTTTCTCGAAACCAACTTGTCATGCATGATCTACTCGAGACACTCTTTACCCATGACCTTCGTGTCCCACTCAAACACTCCATTTTGTGCTTCGTTTCCTTCGCACAACTTTCGGGTCAATTTAGGCCAATTAATTATCTACCGTAAAACCTGATTTAATTTCCAATTTAATTTCAGGACCCGACATCGACCCAACCTAGTCGACCCCAAACATGAATATGGCCCACATGAAGCCTACTACCCGCCTGACACTTGTGTCCCATTTATTTGAGCCCCCACATGCTACTTATTTTTCCATGATCATAAATACCTATTTTAATTCAAATATTTCACCATGTCCATTTTGGCCTAACCCGGCTCCACTGAACCCAACCCCAGCTCCATGTTACCCTCCATCATGACTATCCATACACCCCACTGATATTTTTCCTCTCTCTAAATATCTCTCTCTATAAATGTCTCATTTTCTTTCTAATATATATATATATATATATATATATATATATATATATATATATATATATATATATTACTAATATCTCTCTCTCCTTACACCTCACCCATCCCCATCATCCATTCTCTCTCCCCTCTCACAGCCAACCCCCCCCCCCCCCCCATGTGGCCGAGAACACTCTCCCCCCCTCTCAATTTTCTCTTTTTCTTTCTCTCATTAATATCACATTCTCTCTCTCCCACTCTCATTAATAACACTTACACCCACACACACTTATTTCTCTCTCTCTCTTCACATCATCAGCACCCCCCCTTCGAGTACACAAGAGCAGCACCCCCCCATCATTTTTTTTTCACATTTTTCTTCATCTCCTCATTCTTCTTCTATATTATCATTATCATCAAAACCACCATCACCATTCACCAAAACCACCATCACCATTCACCAAAACCACCATCACCATCATCACCACATGCCACCAGTACCAGCCCTCCATGCACCATCACCTTCCCCACCTGCTGGCTGTGCCGCCGTGCCCACCACCGCACGTCGCGTCGCGCCAGGCCGAGCGCAGCCGCACGGGCAGCAGCCAACGCAGCAGCAGCTGCGAGCACAACAACAGCGCATGGCAGCCGCCGAGGCCGCTGCCGTCGCCGACGAGCCCCCTCCGGGCTGCGCGTGGGCCGGGCGCACCTCCCTGTGGCGGCCACCATCCTCTGGGATGCGTCGTCTAGATGATTTCAGCATTTTCTCGGAATCCCGTCGACGCGCGCGCGAACGAGATCCAGAAATGGCGTTCTGTCGCAGCAAATTTGCACGCATTTTTCGGAAAATTCGACCGTTAGATCGGTGAACTCTTTGCTCTGTCACAATCTCGGTATATACCCCTTAATCCCTCTCAAATTTCATCCGTTAATTTCGTCGTTTGATAGATCAAAACCTGCCTCCAAGTTGACGTTTTAAATTGAACTGTTTTTGGACAGTTTCATGACGCCAACTTCGCGGGTTCATATCTTCGTCATCGTAGCTCCGTTTTGTGCTCTACCAGTAAATGTACACAGCTGGTATAACCCTCTTCCTGCCTCATTTAAGTTTCATTTCATTATAAGCACGTTTGATTGGTTGAATTCGACGCCAAAATTGGCTGTCCGAATTCATAATTTCTAACTTGTAAAATTCTATTTTTGAACCCGGGACTCCGGATTCATTTTTTAACACCAACAGTAGACTCGTGGCATCGTTCCGCCATTTTTTCATATAAAATTTGTTAGATTTGGAGGACGTGGGCCCTGGCACGTATTTTGGTGCAAAACGGGCCCCACAGTCCGGGTCAACAGGACTTTTTGACGCCGGCTCATCGGAATCCAATTCCGGATATACCGTTGAGTTCGTATCATCATTCTAAACTCGTTGACATATAATTTGCTAAGTTTTGGTGGACATTAATTCCGACACGCATTTCGGTGCAAGTCGGATACCAATATCCGGGTCAACGGGTCATTTTGATGCCGGCTCATCGGAATCCAATTCTGGATATACCGTTGAGTTCGTATCGTCATTATGGACTCGTTGACATATAATTTGCTGAGTTTTGAGGACATTGGCTCCAACACGCTTTTCCGTGCAAATCAGATTTCAATGTCCTGGTCAACGGACCAATTTTAGATTGGGTCAACGGAATCCAATTCTGGATATACCGTTGGGTTCGTATCATCATTCTGGATTCGTGGACATATAATTTGTTAGGTTTGGTAGACTAGTATTCTTGCACGTTTTTCGGTGTAAAGCGGGTCCGACACGGACACCGTTTTGACCCAAAATTACCTTTTTGCCCCAGTGTCCAAATTGGACTTATGGACAGGCTATCCTAGCTGATTTGACCATTTTGGACATGTTGGTAATAGTTTTTTCACCATCCGACAACATTTGTAGGTTTTTACCATATTATTATAATCTTTCTCCTTTTGTGGTATTTTGAGATCCATCGATTCCAGTGATTTCACTACCACTGAAATTGAATGTGTTGACCCTGTAGATATTTGTAGAGACTAGCTTTGACCCAGTTTAAGCATGGTTGACTACTTTGACTGAACGTCGAAGTAGAGTCAACATTTGACCTAGGTTAGACTAGTTTTGACCCTGGTTGACCACAGTTGACTATTTTGACCAAAGTCAACCGGAAGTCAACCGTAGCCTACAATTGGCTAGAACTGAACCAAAGTTGACCAGTGGACCCAAAGTCAACTGTTAGTCAACATTAGTCAAGTTTGACCCGAGTTGACCTAGGGTTGACCAGAGTTGACCAGTTGACCAAAAGTCAACTGTAAGTCAACCCTTGACTTAGATTGACCTAGTTTGACTTGCTTTGACTTGCCTTGACCTAGTTTGACTTAGTATGACTTAATTTTACATCCAAACCCTTATATTGATACAGTATTCCATCTATAGGTCCTCGAGGCACTGTTCTAGGACTTAGTTGACATATTCCACCAGATCGCAGACGAGTACATTCTCTGATAACTTTTTCCTAATTTATGATAACTGTTATGATTCATGTACTTAGTGTAGATATGCTTATTCCTGACACATGGTTCTCACGGATTGGTATTCCTGGATCTCGACGAGAGATGTTTCTCCTTCTTAGGTTGGGATGTATTGTGCAAGCTCCCTTGTAGCTCTTGCACAATATGTGGTCACTGATTGTAGAGAAGACTTGCTCCCTTCTCATTAGAATTCCGTGCAGTGACGTGTCCTGTTTGGATCCATTCTACCAGTTAGGGGTAGGGGGAGTAGTAGCGTATGCCTGTGATCACATCCATCCCGTATTCCCGAACAGTGTTAGTCATATACCGCACTTATGACTAGCCAGGCCAGTTCTTACAGGTACCCAAGCCGATCACAAGTTAAAACTGCTACTCACACACATTGGATATATGGCTTACCTTGATTTGTGTACATACCATGATTCAGTTCTACTTTCCTGTTCTAGCTCTAGCTCTACAGCTTACCATGCCATGATACATATATGTACACTCTATGATTTCATTGTATATGCTCTATTTACAGTCTTATAGCTTTTATTCTATCTTGAGATCTGTTATGAGATATATGTACTCGTTCTATCCTGACCGGATATATTGACAAAATTTTAGGAGTAGTTGTGCCCTCAGTATTGGACTTCATGATTTTGCTAGCTGAGGTGGATCACATTATTCTTCTATGTGAGTTGCCTGGTAGTTATCCTTAGTTAGTCTTGTTGTTCCTTCTTTATTTTCCTGTCTTATGATCATTGTAGATTCTAGTTGTTCTAGTGATATTGTTATTATTTCTTGTCTTATCTTCCTTAGTTTTTGTGATGTGACATGAGTACATTTCTAGTTATGGATCATTAGATGTTGTAGTTAGTATAGTATACTTGACAACGCTCTACCGTCGATACTGCGGCGTAGGCTGGGCGTGGCCCACGTATTCGTACCCGTATATCCGGGTGCGGGTCGTGACACGTTTTTAGTGGTGGCCCATGCAGGTTAGTCTTTGCAATTAATACAAAGTCGTGGTAGTACTTGAGCTTATCTGTACTACTGCGAGCCTGCCCTAGGATTAAGGTTGAGTCATGGTATATTTTAGGATTCGGTACTCAGTCACATATTAGGAACTCTTGGTAGATTCCAGGGATGACCCCTGGGAATCTTATTTCGAAGGCTTTCAAATCTTTTCCCACTTGTTTCCATTCGTCCTGATTTCTGAAATATCTGTCTGTATCAAACTTTTTTTCCTTCTTGGGATGCGCTTGTGGACCCCAGAGGGAAGGTATAAGTTGGACTTGTATATCATCTAGGTTGGGGAGAGAATATGATTTACCAACCTCGTATCGTGGTCGAAGTTTGTTTTAGATTATATTCCACCATTTTCTATCTTGGCCTAGGTAGTACCCTCGGGACTTTTTCTAAGATTTTCCTCTGAACCCTATCTCGGAAGTTGTTTCCGTTGTTTCTATTAACTTACCCTTGACATGTTGTTGAATTTTAAATCTTAATATTCGTTGTTGACCTTAAATTTTGTTTTGGATAATTCTTTTAAGAATTGAGTTAAGATATCCTGATAAACGTATTTTGGACGAGGACGATGAGAACAGTAAGTGTCTACTTTATTTATGGAGTTTAGAATTCACCGCAGTCATACTAGCTAGCGAGACAAGGACATGGAGCCCGATTTGGATATACTATCCTAGTTATGTCATTTAGATTCTCTTACAGCCATACCGGTTGGCATGGTAAGGAATCTAGATGAC
The DNA here is from genome assembly GCA_029216955.1 of Iris pallida. Classification (NCBI taxonomy): domain Eukaryota; kingdom Viridiplantae; phylum Streptophyta; class Magnoliopsida; order Asparagales; family Iridaceae; genus Iris; species Iris pallida. The sequence continues at coordinate 1,587,849 of JANAVB010022200.1, forward strand.
ATGATTATAGGGTGTATACCATAGTTATGGACTTCATTGGTTATTACCGCTATGCTTACTGGCGTGGCGATAATTCTGGCAACATGATTTGGGATAGACGTGTATGGTTATCAGGTCATATCTTAAGTTGATTCACTTCTTTTACCAATTGAGCAAGATAATTCCTACCATTATTTCTTGATTATCATTATTTTCTCTCCCATCGTATGATGATTTTCTCATCTTACCGTCATTTCCTTTGCCTTGTTTAGCTTTGTCTTGATTACACAAATCAACTATCTCATATCTACATCTGTCATCTATACTTAAAAACTCTGAAAATTTTAAAATTTTCATATCTCAATTATTTTTTTAAATTTCGATACTGTTAAGATTTTGATTCCCTTCTGTCCATGACCAATCAATTTTGGTTGTCTAGTTTATCGTGCCAAAGAGTCTTGATTGTTGATTAAACTTAAATGGTTTCGAATTCCATTGTGATATGATTTCCTTCTTAGATGCTCGTGTCCAGACTTCGTTGATTTTGTTCTCCGTCTTGCCCAAATTCTGATTTACTCAAAACTTGATCAATTTAAATCATGCTGAGACTAAATTATTTATTTTTATCGTGATTAGACAATGCTATCATCACTCGTGCTTTAAACTTTCGATTCAATTCTGGCAAATGACTAAATTATATTCCAATCACGATTAGGCTTCATACCATCCTTGATTATGCCGGAGTCTCATGTTGGTCATGCCTAAACCGTTATACTTTTGACCAAGGTTGAGCTGACCGTATCTATGATCGTATTGAGATTTAATTTTGAGCATGTTTGGATTTTGAAACACTCGTGCCTATACACTTTTCGACTTTGATTTGATTTTCTGATTGTATCTGAAATTTCCTTGTGCTTAATCATGCCTAGATGATCAAGCGTGACTAAGGCAACTTGGAGTTCCTTGATCGTAATTTTAACGATCATAACTATGCATAACATCTTGCTTCTAAATTGTGCTTTTAAGACCTTGATTTTGAATTCATAATTTATTCGTCATTCACAACTGAACTTGGATCTTGATCGTGCTTATGTGACCTATAATCTGATTTCTATCAATTCTATCTCTCAATCGTGCTATACTCAAATTTTTCTCCCCATTTGCTTCTCTTAGCCTTGTTTTAGATTATGACTATCCGACTTTGATTTTCATGATCTTGATAATCTTAACCCTAAATCTAATTTCATTGGGCTGAAATCCTGTTAATCAATGTTTGACTCGATTATAACCGGACGAAGCTTAAGTTTTGATTTCGTTGTCATATCTAAAATCGTGCCCCAATGACTTGACTTATTTTGAAATCATGCACATATGATTTTGTTCGTATCATGATTCTATCGTGCCAAATCCCTCATCGTGTCTGAACAATTTTAAATTGATTTTCTTGATCGTGCAAAACTTATCATTCTTGGATCGTGCCTAAAATATTGCTTAAATCTTCTATCATGTTTTAACCCCACTACCAACCTTTAATTTCGAGAACGAAATTTTTATAAGGTGGGTAGGATGTAAGCCCCCTGAATTTTCGGGATTGATTTTCAAATTTTCCTAAATGATTTATTCTAGATAATTCATTCTATTTAATTAATTTTTGATCATTAAATGCTCTTTACCGTGACTTGGAATTCTAGAGCAACAGGGATGCTCGTCTCTGGAAACTTTCTTCTTGAAGTTTGTAGTAGATGAGATTATCTTCATGTTGATATATCGTGTCCCACTCGAACTTGTTCCCTTGTACTCTTTTAGCTTCGCACAAGTTTGGGTCAATTTAGACCATTTAATTATTAATTGATTTTCCACTCTTTTCCTTGATTCTCATAAGCGCGTTACCGTGACTTTTAATTTAGGAGCACAAGGCTAGTCATTTTCTCGAAACCAACTTGTCATGCATGATCTACTCGAGACGCTCTTCACCCATGACCTTCGTGTCCCACTCAGACACTCCATTTTGTGCTTCGTTTCCTTCACACAACTTTCGGGTCAATTTAGGCCAATTAATTATCTACCGTAAAACCTGATTTAATTTCCAATTTAATTTCGGGACCCGACATCGACCCAACTTAGTCGACCCCAAATATGGACATAGCCCACATGAAGCCTACTACCCCGCCTGACACTTATGTCCCATTTATTTGAGCCCCCACATGCTACTTATTTTCCCATGATCATAAATACCTATTTTAATTCAAATATTTCACCATGTCCATTTTGGCCAAACCCGGCTCCACTGAACCCAACCCCAGCTCCATGTTACCCTCCATCATGACTGTCCATACACCCCACTGATATTTTTTCTCTCTCTAAATATCTCTCTCTATAAATATCTCATTTTCTTTCTAATATATATATATATATATATATATATATATATATATATATATATATGTATATATATATATATATATATTACTAATATCTCTCTCTCCTTACACCTCACCCCATCCCCATCACCCATTCTCTCTCCCCTCTCACGGCCAACCCCCCCTTGTGGCCGAGAACACTCTCCCCCTCTCTCTACTTTCTCTTTCTCTTTCTCTTTCTCTCATTAATATCATATTCTCTCTCTACCTCTCTCATTAATAACACTTACACCCACACACACTTATTTCTCTCACTCTCTTCACATCATCAGCACCCCTCCTTCGAGTACACAAGAGCAGCACCCCCCCATCATTTTCTTCTTCACATTTTTCTTCATTTCCTCCTTCTTCTTCTACATTATCATTATCATCAAAACCACCATCACCATTCACCAAAACCACCATCACCATCATCACCACATGCTACCAGCACCAGCCCTCCATGCACCATCACCTCCCCCACATGCTGGCCGTGCCGTCGTGCCCAACACCGCACGCCGCGCCGCGCCAGGCCGAGCGCTGCCGCGCGGGCAGCAGCCAACGCAGCAGCAGCTGCGAGCACAGCAGCAGCGCATGGCAGCCGTCGTCGACGAGCCCCCTTCGGGCTGTGCGTGGGCCGGGCGCACCTCCCTGTGGCGGCCACCGTCCTTCGGGACGCGCCGTCTAGACGATTTCAGCGTTTTTTTCGGAATCCCGTCGACACGCGCGCGAACGAGATCCAGAAATGGTGTTCCGTCGCAGCAACTTCGCGCACATTTTTTGGGAAATTCAACCGTTGGATCGGCGAACTCTTTGCTCCGTCACAATCTCGGTATATACCCCTTCATCCCTCTCAAATTTCATCCGTTAATTTCGTCGTTTGATAGATCAAAGCCGGCCTCCAAGTTGACGTTTTAAATTGAACTGTTTTTGGACAGTTTCGTGACGCCAACTTCGCGGGTTCGTATCTTCGTCGTCGCAGCTCCGTTTTGCGTGCTACCTGTTCATGTGCGTAGCTGGTATAACCCTCTTCCTGCCTCTTTTAAGTTTTATTTTATTATAAGTACGTTTGATTGGTTGAATTCGACGCCAAAATTGGTCGTCCAAATTCGTAATTTCCAACTTGTAAAATTCTATTTTTGAACCCGGGACTCCGGATTCAATTTATGACACCACCAGTAGACTCGTGGCATCGTTCTGGCATTTTTTTATATAAAATTTGTTAGATTTGGAGGACGTGGGCCCTGGCACGTATTTCGGTACAAAACGGGCCCCACAGTCCGGGTCAACAGGACTTTTTGACGTCGGCTCATCGGAATCCAATTTTGAATATACTGTTAAGTTCGTAATGTCATTCTGAACTCGTTGACATATAATTTGCTAAGTTTTGGTGGACATTGGTTCCGGCACGCATTTCGGTGCAAGTCGGATACCAATATCCGGGTCAACGGGTCATTTTGACGCCGGCTCATCGGAATCCAATTCTGGATATACCGTTGAGTTCGTATCGTCATTATGGACTCGTTGACATATAATTTGCTGAGTTTTGAGGACATTGGCTCTGACACGCTTTTTCGTGCAAATCGAATTTCAATGTCCTGGTCAACGAACCAATTTGAGATCGGTCAACGGAATCCAATTCTGGATATACCGTTGGGTTCGTATCATCATTCTGGATTCGTGGACATATAATTTGTTAGGTTTGGTAGACTATTATTCTTGCACATTTTTTGGTGCAAAGCGGGTCTGACACGGACACCGTTTTGACCCGAAATTACCTTTATGCCCCTGTGTCCAAATTGGACTTATGGATAAGCTATTCTAGCTGATTTGACCATTCTGGACATGTTGGTAATGGTTGTTTCACCATCCGACAACATCTGTAGGTTTTCACCATATTATTATAATCTTTCTCCTTTTGTGGTATTTTGAGATCCATCGATTCCAGTGATTTCACAACCACTGAAATTGAATGTGTTGACCCTGTAGATGTTTGTAGAGACTAGCTTTGACCCAGTTTGACCATGGTTGACTACCTTGACTGAACGTCGAAGTAGAGTCAACATTTGACCTAGGTTAGACTAGTTTTGACCATGGTTGACCACAGTTGACTATTTTGACCAAAGTTAACCGGAAGTCAACTGTAGCCTACAATTGACTAGAACTGAACCAAAGTTGACCAGTGGACCCAAAGTCAACTGTTAGTCAACATTAGTCAAGTTTGACCCGAGTTGACCTGGGGTTGACCAGAGTTGACCAGTTGACCAAAAGTCAACTGTAAGTCAACCCTTGACTTAGATTGACCTAGTTTGACTTGCTTTGACTTGCCTTGACCTAGTTTGACTTAGTATGACTTGATTTTACTTCTAAACCCTTATATTGATACAGTATTCCATCTATAGGTCCTCGAGGCACTGTTCTAGGACTCTGTTGACATATTCCACCAGATCGCAAGCGAGTACATTCTCTGATAACTTTTTCCCAATTTATGATAACTGTTATGATTCATGTACTTAGTGTAGATATGCTTATTCCTGACACATGGTTCTCATGGATTGGTATTCCTGGATCTCGACGAGAGATGTTTCTCCTTCTTAGGTTGGGATCTATTGTGCAAGCTCCCTTGTAGCTCTTGCATAATATGTGGTCACTGATTCTAGAGAAGACTTGCTCCCTTCTCATTAGAATCCCGTGTAGTGACGTGTCCTGTTTGGATCCATTCTACCAGTTGGGGGTAGGGGGAGTAGTAGTGTATGCCTATGATCAGATCTCTTCCGATTCCCGAACAGTGTTAGTCATATACCTCACTTATGACTAGCCAGGCCAGTTCTTACAGGTACCCAAGCCGATCACAAGTTGAAACTGCTACTCACACACATTGGATATATGGCTTACCTTGATTTGTGTACATACCATGATTCAGTTCTACTTTCCTGTTCTAGCTCTAGCTCTACAGCTTACCATGCCATGATACATATATGCACACTCCATGATTTCATTGTATATTCTCTATTTACAGTCTTATAGCTTTTATTCTATCTTGAGATCTGTTATGAGATATATGTACTCGTTTCATCCTGACCGGATATGTTGATAAATTTTTAGGAGTAGTTGTGCCCTCAGTATTGGACTTCATGATGTTGCTAGCTGAGGTGGATCTCACTATTCTTCTCTGTGAGTTGTCTGGTATTATCCTTAGTTAGTCTTGTTGTTCCTTCTTTATTTTTCTGTCTTATGATCATTGTAGATTCTAGTTGTTCTAGTGATATTGTTATTATTTCTTGTCTTATCTTCCTTAGTTTTCGTGATGTGACATGAGTACATTTCTAGTTATGGATCATTAGATGTTGTAGTTAGTATAGTATACTTGACAGCGCTCTACTGCCGATACTGCGGCATAGGCTGGGCGTGGCCCACGTATTCGTACCCGTATATCCGGGTGCTGGTCATGACAGTCGCAGATATCACAAAGTAAATATCACAATGAAAATACCAACAAAGTAAATATCATAAAGTAAATATCATAAAGTAAATATCCAACAAACTACACTTCACAGACACACATCATCACAAACATCCAATAGAGTCAAATAAAAATGGAAGATGATAAAAAGTCTCCCACCAAGTGTATAAACAAATGTGTAATAATAAACAATTTGCCCATAGGGCCAATACATACAACTCATAAAAAAATCAATAAAATTACTGTGGACCCCTGCCGCGCATCTGGGATAGCATGTACTCATACTGCTCCTGTGTGAGCTGCACAGTAGGGACAGTAGGAGGCAGTGCAACGTCTGGAGTCGGCGCCGTCGATGGACCAGGAGGACGTATCTGCTCTAGCTCTCGCATTTGGTCACCACGCGCAGCAAGGGTACTCACCATCCTCTGAGTACTCTCCTCAAGAGAAGTATGCAGCTGGGTGAGTGAGGCAGCCACGGTCCTCTGCGATCCCTCCAGCTCGACCTGTCTACGCTCGTGCGCTACATAGACTCGGTGAGCGTGTGCAAGGTGGCAGCTGTAGCCTGCTGCAGACTTATCAGCTCCTATATACTACGCTCGACCGTATCAAATCGTCCGGTGATCATCGGATCGTCGGATCGTCGCTCTACCCCAGTTGCCTCAGAAATCTGCTGCTGCAACTCGCGACGCAGCTCGTGGAGCTTTCCGCACACATTCTGCGCTCGTGATGACGCCTGCGAAGCTGGAAACTGCGTACTGACAGAGGGGGCCCGGGATGACTCTGAAGCCAAATAGGTACCGTAGGATCCCGTACCGTAGTACGTACCCTTCTGAAGACCGCCAACGGCGGTCATCCAGAGCTCGTCCGACGATAGAGCTGTAGGCGGCTGGGAGGAAGTACCAGCCCCTCCCTCTGCTGGCGCACTAGCAGCAGCAGCCGCCTCCTCTTGTAGCCGAACAAACTCGGCCTAGAACAATGTTTGCTAACGTATAAGTGTTTGCTAAAGTCTATATTGATATCTATTTTTCTGTTTTCTAAATTATAGTAAATTAATATAAAGAATAGAACGTACATATGCCTGTGTCGTCCTCTCGTCAATGAACTCCCCAACCCTCCGATGGGTGACCAGGAAAACGGTCACCATGTTGGGGTCGTCACCCTTTTTTACCTGTTAAAATATATTATCTATTATTAGTATTAAACATTCTATCCAACTATATATAAAATGATGTCCGTCATAGGAAACGTACCAGACAACGAAAATGCTCCGTCATCGGACTGGAGCCACCGCACTACTTACCGACGCTCGACCGTGCCACCTTGGCCTTGTCAGACCGCTCCTGGAACCTGGCCTCGTTGAATCTAGACTTCATCGCAGTCCACTGCTCTGGCGTGATTCAACCGTGGATCGGCTTTCCGGAGCGATCACGAGACTTCTTATCGTGGATCGCATCACGGATGAGCTTGCCTGCGACGGCAGAAAATTGGCCCTCGATCTTTGCCGCCCGGTATGGTGGATAGAAATAGGTCCTCTACAAGAAGTAAAAAAGAAAAGTTGTATAATATACACAAATGATTATTAAAATTTAAAAATAAACAAATTTTTTACCTTGAAGTAGACGAACCAAAAGGCCTTCCTATCTGCGGGAGCATCTGAGTAGTTAATCCAAGGCCCACCATAGTTCTGCCTCAGAAATACCCCCAGCTGTCTCTGTACTGCAGGAGGCCGATATCTATACAATAATAATTCTCATGAATATATATGTACATATAATCATTTGAGAAATATATATTAACTAATTAACTTACTTCGTAGGTCCGTCCGTCCAAATCTCCATACGCGTCTCGCCCGGGGGAGCGCATGGAGGGTCGCTCTTATCTCCTGCCTGGGCAGGATCAGTCTGATCGCCGTCCTCCATATGCTCGACGTCGGCTCCCCCCATGGAGCCATCGGTAGGAGGAATGCTGGACGCGGGATCAGAAATGCTGAACACGGGATCAGGAATACTGGATGCGGGATCAGGAACGCTGGACGACGATGGAGGAGTCGCCAACCTGCTGGAACTGCCCTGTCCCGGTAATGGACCGGGAACAGAACGGTAAAATGGCATACTCAAAGATGAGGATGAGGGTACGAGATCTCCATCCCCAGCCCGAGGCAGATGGGACTGCCTAATATAAAATCCTTCGCGTCGTCCAGATGGTCTTGTCATACCTGATAATAACATATGACAATAAAACAAAAATACATATTTATATGATAGACATCACAGATTTTTGAAAAATATCATAGTCACAGATAAAAGTGTCACTAAAGTGTCACAGATTTATATGATAAAAGTGTCACTAAAGTGTCAAATATGATGATAAAGTAAACGTACAGATTTAATCCTCTTCTGAAAATTCACCTAGTTCGTTTAGCTCATCTTCATCTTCTTCTTCTTCATCTTCTTCTTCTTTTTCTTCTTCTTCTTCTTCCTCCTCTACAACTTCACTTTCATCTGCATCTTTCTCTTCAGATAATTCTACTTTTTCTACACAATTAGATGTGTAATGAGGAACTTCCGTCGTGTCCACTTCTATAATATTTGTTACAAGAGGTCGTTCATCCTCTTGATAAGCTATATCGTCAACCTCAAAGGTATTTCTAGCTTTGGTCTTGCATACTGCCCACCAGTCTCACCTTGTTGTTCCCCATTTAGGATAACTTGTGAAGTACACGAGCTGAGCCTGACTTGATAGGACAAATGGTTCGTAGGCTTGATATCGACGCCGATAGTTTATATCCACAAGACCGTGCTTGTCTACTTTCCAACCTTGACCTTCAATCGGATCGAACCAATCATATCTGAATAACACAATCTTAGCAGGCTCTATTCCATAACTATATGTCAGCTCCACGAACTCCCGTAGCATGCCATAGAAATCGTTGCCCGTATCAACATATTTGTAGTTCGAAGATCTGATACACAAACAGCTATTTTTGGTGGAGTCGAGATCCACAAAGTTGTCTCTGATCGGGCAAGTTGTTGACTTGAACCTAAACCCATTAACACAGTAGCTTGGCCATATTTTTGCAGCATAAATTGCTTGGCTAGCGTTCTAATAGACTCATTCTCAAGTCTTGTGTATGGACGATCGACCTAAATACCACAAAAAAAAATTAAGCTCATTCTCAATCAAGTGCATATACATAAAGGTAATTACAGAGTTCTCAAGTTTTACATATGCACTCAACCATGATGGAAAATAATGCCTCATTTCTTGTTCTAGTTCTTCTTCTGTTATGTGTGGCCTACCTGACCTCACATCATCATTAAATATGCTGAAAACAACATCGTTCAATTAATATAATAGCATAATAATCAACACTATTAAAATAATGTAGACGTATTAATTACTTACCCCTCCAGTTTTTCTACTTCCTCCTCGTCACAGCTGAGTAATACATATACCTGAGCAGCCCTTAGCTCATCATCGTTCATATATCTCTTCTTTATTTTACCCGATGGCTTTCCTGGAGCATTGAATACCTTCAGTATTGTATCATTACATTCATGATCTTCGTCGTCGTTTCTGGAAGCTCTCGTTCTATTAGTTGCAACATGAGGCTTGAAATACATCGAACAAAAGTTTGTAATCTCCTCGAGAACATAGGCTTCACAAATAGAACCCTCGACCCGTGCCTTATTTTTTATCTTTTTTTTAGGTGATTCAAATTTTGCTCGAACGGGTACATCCATCGATATTCGACGGGTCCACCAATACGTGCCTCATAGGATAGATGAATCAGCAAATGCTCCATAGAGTCGAAGAATCCAGGAGGAAACACCCTCTCTAGCTTGCACAGTGTTACCGCAATGTCCTTCTATTTCTTTTCTAGACGATCAACGAGAAATTTCTTAGAACAAAGATCCCTGAAGAATATGCTAAGCTCCGTCAATGGATCCCAAACTGTCTGTGGTAAGAATTCCTGAAATGCAATCGGAATTAACCTCTCCATGAATACGTGACAGTCGTGGCTCTTCATACCCGTCAATTTGTTTTCCTTCAGATTGACACATCTTCTCAGATTTGACACATATCCGTCTGGAAATTTTAGGCCCTGGATCCACCGACAAAGTCTCACTTTATCCTCCTTGTCCAGCGAGAAAATTGACTTCGGCAGGAACTGTTTTTCATTCTGCTCTATCAAATGCAACGCAGGGCGTTTGCATATTTCTTCTAAGTCCAACCTGGCCTTAGGATTATCTTTTGTTTTTCCCTTTACGTCTATCATAGTATTAATTATGTTATCAAACACATTCTTCTCAATATGCATGACATCAAGATTATGTCTGATCAGATTGGTACTCCAGTATGGCAGATCCCAGAATATGCTCCTCTTTGTCCAGTTATGATCTCTACCAAATCTATCGCACTTGTACCCAGTTGTAGGATCTTCGATAACACTTAGAAAATCTCTAACCTTCTCCCATATCGTGGCTCCGCACCACCTTGGCGGTGGATCACCCTTCTCTACAACGCCGACACGGAATGCATTCCTGTTCCTTCTGAACGGATGATCTTTTGGCAAAAATTGCCGATGACAATCAAAGAAGCACGATTTTCCTCCGTGTTTCAAGCAGAAAGCCTTAGTACGGTCCATGTAATACGGACATGACAGACGGCCATGAGTGCTCCATCCAGATAATATTCTATAGGCCGTAAAGTCGTTTATGGTCCACATAAAGGTTGCCTTCATCTGAAAATTCTGCTTCCTGGAAACATCGTACGTGTTAGCGCCTACTTCCCATAACTGATTCAACTCATCTATCAAAGGCTGTAAGTACACATCAAAGTTCCTCTTGGGATTGTTCGGACCAGAAATTATAACGGTTAAAAATATGTACTGAGTCTTCATGCACATCCAAGACGGTAGGTTATACGGAGTGACAATAACAGGCCAGCACGAAGACTGGGATCCCGAAAGACCAAAAGGAGTAAAACCGTCAGAAGATAGCCCCCACCTGACATTACGCGGATCTGAAGCAAAATCAGGATACACTCGATCAAAGTGCTTCCACGCTTCTCCATCGGATGGGTGATCCAACACTCCTTTAATCTGTTCTCGCATGTGCCAACTCATATTTTCGGCCGTCTCTTTCACCATAAATAATCTTTGCAACCGCGGCATTAAAGGCAAGTAGTACATTGAATCGATCGGCCTTCTTGCACCGGTAGACCTTCCTATACTAGTTGTCTTATAGCGATTAGCACCACAAAATCTGAACACATCTACGTCCTTATCGTTTTTGTAGTACAGCATGCACCCATTACGACAAGAATCGATTTTCTCGTATTCCATCTAGAGCGATCTCACCATCCTCTTAGACCGATAGAAGTCTTTAGGTAACTTAGCACCCGCTGGCAAGATCTCTATAATCAACTCCAACACTCGTTTGTAGCATTCTTGCGACATGTTAAAATCTGACTTAATGCTCAACAGTCTTGTAACCACCTCCAACGGTGAATGATCCTCACAACCAGGATACAATGGAGTCCTTGCATTCTCCAGCAACTCCATGAACTTTGCAACATCGACATTCGGTGCCTCCTCAGGTACATCATGAACGAAACTAGGCCCCGCAGCATCGAAAACCATGTTCACGTACCCGTCGTCGTATGCATGATTATCTGAAACAAAATTAGGTCCCGCATGCATATACGGCTCAACATAAGGCTCCGGCTTTGATGCTAAAGACACAAGTTCTCCGTGTGCGGTCCACTGATAGTAATTAGGCATGAAACCCCTCGACTACAGATGATATGTCACTTCCACTTCTGGATAATATTTCACGTTATGATATTTCACATACGGACACTTAATTTTGGTGCCGTCCATGTACTGAGGGAACGCCTTAGCAAATTGCAGGAACTGCTCTACTCCCGCTATGTATTCATCCCGCACACCACACATATCATCAGGACGACGATTGTACATCCATGAACGATTCCACAAGTAGTAATTTATATCCATTTGGAAATAATTTTGCAAAGATGGACACACATTATCCAATAGGCACAAATTCGTATATTATGTCTTATTATGGGACATACATTAGTAGCGGACAGTTACTAATAATAATGTTAGGCATAATTTCTAGTGCATGATATGCAATCTAGGTCAAACTAGGTTGTACTAAGTCAAACAAAGTCAAACTAGGTCAAGCTAAGTCAAACAAAGTCAAACAAGGTCAAAGGTTGACCTATAGTTGACTTTGTCAACTCTTAGTCCAATCTAGGTCAGATGTTGACTCTACTTTGACTTTCAGTCAAAATAGTCAACCTTAAACAAGGTCAAATCTAAGTCAAATATCCTATTTCTAGTCATTACCTACCAAGGTACCCTTTACCTTATCGCTATTGGTATCCCAATACCAATACCTTAAGTTGGAATCTCAATACCTTAGTCTAGGTAACTAATACCTTAACATTCACTTTACCTTAGATACTAGATAATACCATATCCTAGTAATATCTTACCCTTATGCTAGTAGATAACTCAATACCTTAGGCTAATAGATATTACCATCTACCTTAGGCTAGTATCTATCTACCTGCCTTAACATCATACCCATTACCTTAGCTAATACCTTATCCTTAGGCTATAAGTAATTCTTATTACTTTGCTAATACCTTAGATACATTAGGATACTAACTCTACCGTTCTAACAATATACCAACATTCCTAAGATACTCTAATATTTACATAGAGATATACCCTATAGGGTATCCTATTACCATAGACTAATCTAGGACACTCTTAAGATACTAGGATATCTAGCTATCCTAGGATACCAAATTCTAGCCAAAATACTAACTTAGGGTACTAACTTCTAGCCCATATCCTAATATCCTATTATCTTGATACCCTCAAGATACTAGCATAATCTAACTACCCTAAGATATCTAACTTAGGATACTAACTTATCTAGGATAAATAGGATACTAACTAACCTATCCAAGACACTAACTAACCTATCTAGGATACTAACTTCTAGTATCCTAAGATATTAACTCACATATCTAACTCTAGGATACTAACATCCTAAACAAGATATTAAATTAGTGCCTAGGATACTATCCTAAATATCTAACTTAGGATACTAACTTATGTGTAGACACTAACATATTCATCCTAAAACAAAACCACACCCCCAACATAATAAGAGACACTATATTCTAGTCACTATTGCATCTGCTGCCCTCACTGCTCTTGCTATTGCTGTTAGCAGCAGCTGCTAGCATTGCAGCTACTGCTGCTACTACCCTGCAGCACAAGCTGCTGCTGCTGCTGCCTTTGCAGCCACTTGTTCCCCCCTCTTGCTACTCTATCATACCTTCTCTAACACACACACAACACTCACTACCACATCTAAATCCCTCTCACCTTTCACACACACACACACACACACACACACACACACACACACACACACACACACACACACTTATCTCAATATCCCTCTTCACTCACACTCACACTACCATACTACCACACTACCACATATAACCTCCCCTTCCTCAAACACACACTAAAAAAACACAATCATATACTCACACACTCTCACATCTCATCACAAGCACAAACACACTATTAAAACAATATCTAATCCCTTTCTTCAAACAAACACACATAACCACAAACAACCAACCACCAATCCAAGCCACAAACACACAAACCAAAGGCCAAATGGATAGCTAATAACTTGCCATGCTTCCCCCTCTCTCACTCTCACACAAGACACAACCGCACACACACTATATATTTATAAACTTTTATCTAAAATAGTCCACATACATAAATATATACCAATTTATATATATTTACATATATACATGACTTGTGGGTCAAAAATACATAGATATATATAGGAATCCATATGAAAACCAATTGGGATACCTTAACCATGACTAACCTACCTTCATTTATGCACAAAATTGAATTAGGATTTTAAATGACCTATTGGGCATTTTTACAAATACTTGGTGTGTCACCCTCCATGTGTGTGTGTGTCTCTCTGTGTGTGTGTGTGTGTCTGTGTGTATGTGTGTGTGTGTGTGGGGGGGAGAGATAAGGGGGAGAAGGAATTAGGTTAGGGTTTACCGGAGAGGAGGAGTAGCTCGGATTGGGGGAAGAGGTGCTCGAGGAGGAGGAGCTCGGTGGAGGGGGGGAGGGAGTCACCGGGGGGGAGGGAGTCGCCGGAGGGGGAGGGGAAAATCCTTTTTCGAGTTTTCGAGTGAGGAGGAAAAAGGAGTCATGTGCCCTAAGTAAAAAAGTTAGCGATGTCAACAGTGGACGTCGCTAACCGTCGCAAGAATTTTAATATAAGCGACATATTTTAATAATATGTCGTTGAACGTCGCTATTCAGCGACGTTTTGCGACGTCATTAGAAAGGAGTCGCTATATTATATAGTTAGCGACGAAATTTTATTCCGTCGATAAACAACGTCGCTAATAGAGCATATTTTAGTAGTATTCAATCAAGCCTCTGATTACAATCGCTCTGAAGCTTCTAGACCGTATCATACTGGCAAATCGACTAGAGAATTGTAACTGGCTTAGGATTTGAAAATGAAAGCTTTGGAACACTTTGGAAGAAGTGGTAGGCTTATAGTGGAGATATGAAAGTGAATTGGTGTGTTAAAATGATCGAATCCTTCTTTATTTATAATTTTTTCAAAGGCAAAACTCTGGTAGAATTCGGACAGAATTCAGACAGAACTCTATGAGAAAATCTCGGCAAGATCCGTAACTGCAGGGATACCAAGTTCAAAATCCAACGTCCACTAATTGAACTCTGGCCGAATTCAGGCCGAATTCTGTTAGAGTTCTATCAGGGTTTTTGCAAATTGGTTTTGGGCTTTTTGAAAAGATCAAGCAGTTAGGAAGTAGTTTGGGCTTTTGTAAGTGGCCTTGTTTTCAAAATGAAAGGGTATTTTGAAAACGTTTCTTGTATAGCCTATTTGTCAGTACGATGCAGTTTACATCGTATTTCTAGACTCAATAAATGTAAAAACTATATTGATAAAACCTTTGATGACGCCTTTCTTCAAATATTTGAGCAAACCTGAAGACGCCTTTTTTCTTGACGGCAGTCGTCCAAAGATAAACTGATCTGGAAATCTGAATACCTTTCGGTGACTTCGCCCCCGAACCCCCACGGGTGGCACTGCCCCCTCGACTGTGAGACCCGTCTCACAGTATCGGTATTTATATACTGATACGTACTTTTGTACTGTATTTCGTATTTTATTAGTTTTCAGAATATTTTAAATTTTTTTAACTTATAGATTTTCTCCTTGACCGACATATCGCTAGTGTACCATTGTATGTCGACGGCATGCCTGTCACTCCCATTTTTTGTTATACGTATTTTCAGTGTACGTATACGGAATTTTGGCCTTTGTTAGGTGACCCGTATTTTGACTTGTCTTCTTAGCCTTACTTTGGTTTAATTTTGACTTGGTTTAATTTGGTTTGGTTCAACTTGGCATAACTTAGTTTGGGTTGGTTTTAGATGAGAAGCGTTTTATATAAAAACCAACTTCTCTCTCTCTCCTCCATTATTTTTATTCTCCTCATCTTCTTCCTCTTCATTTTCTCCTCCAACCTAAGGCAAGTAAATCTTGCCAAATATTGGACAAATGTTATTTTGTATGTTCTAAACTCTTTCTTACATGATTATAAGCCTCTTTAGAACTTGGAGTTTTTGATTTTCATGGGTGGATTATTGTAAATCTATGTTTGTGTCATTTTTGATTTTCTTGGGTTTTGATCTACCAAACTTACTTTTTTTCGAAAACTAATTATTTTATGTGGTAGAGAATTTGATTCTACATAATTTTGACCTTTGAAAAGTTAGATTTTGACTTGTTTTGAGGATGTTATGGCCAAAGCAAGTTTTGGACATCTTCTATGTTCAACTGTCCTGGTTCTGGCAGGGACGATGAATAGTGCCTGGCCGTATATATTGGTACTGGATCGATCGGAATCGACCTTCGAACAGGGGTTCTTGGACTGTTCCAATGTTCCGTTTTCGAGGAGTTTTTCGAAAACTTTGGGTTCGATCTACGACGCGTACGGTAGAATTTAAATCGAAATAAATGAAGGGATTTGATGGGGGTCATGTTGGGAACATACCAGATCGAACGGTTCGTAAAACGTCCCTTCGTACGCGAAGAAAATCCGTCGTGAAGTCGTACCCCCGCAGCTACTGCTGCTTGTGCGCTGATGAGTGTACGCGCGCGCGTGCGACCTTTCCGGCCGGCGGCGGCCGCCCCCCGGCGGCGCGCGTGGCCAGGGTGGTGCGCCAGGTCGGGAGGGTGGTGGTGGCGTCGAGTTTCATCTAGGGTTTTGCTTAGGTTTCTCTTCGTTTTTCCGCTCGGGTTTCCTATATATACACAGCGGTCGGGTTTCCTATATGTATATCGATATACATATACACGTATATAATTATATAACTCTATATATCTCTATATACACTCGCACATGTATATACATATATATACACATATACACGTATAATATATATATTCTTTATATATATTCTCTATTTATATATATTCTCTCTCTATATATATACTTATATTCATCTATATATATGCATACATATATATAGATGAATATGCATACATATATATATATATATATATATATATATATATATATATATATATATATATATATATATATATATATATATATATACACGCATACACATATCTTCTATACATACACATATATAATATATATTTATATCTATATACAAACATTTATACACGTATTTAATATTTATATATACATACATTCACTTCCACACATATATAACATTTATATATATACATATACCAATAAACCCACTAAATAAACTCCATAATACCAATAATCCACAGATAATCTAA
Organism: Iris pallida; assembly: GCA_029216955.1. NCBI lineage: Eukaryota > Viridiplantae > Streptophyta > Magnoliopsida > Asparagales > Iridaceae > Iris > Iris pallida. Next base: position 1,604,639 of record JANAVB010022200.1, read on the forward strand.
AGAGTCTTGGTGGACATATCTGGCCCTAGGAAATTGTACCAATATTCTAAAACTCTATTTAAATAATAACAATAATAATAATAATAATAATAATAATAATAATAATAATAATAATAATAATAATAATAATAATAATAATACTCATTTGTATAAATAACCAAATATTTAGGAAATATCGTTAAGTCTACCCAAAAAGCCAGAAAATATTTGTACATACCTAAAAGCATGTCTACATAGGCTTGGGCTTGGTTTGGGTCCAATTTGCACTAGTTTGGTACAACCGGGTTCCCTAAAACTAAATATTATAATTAATAAATAAATAATCTTCGATAAGGGTTACGTCGCAACTTGGCCTGGTTTTCCTAGTTAGGACATCACCTTGGCTCGGCCTTCTCTACCAGGGCTAATACAGTAGTCAAAGCATGCCACTGCACTACCCGTGCCATAATCCCTAGTCACCTTGTACTCCAAAACTCTACAATGGCTAAAGTCACCTTATCACGACCCGCACTCGCTTTTCGGACGCGAGCTCGTGAGCAAGCCAGCTACGCATCAAGCGGACTTCAGCCCGACTCGAATACGTAAACGCTGTCACAGCTGGGGTATACTGCCAAATCATGGCAAACAAATCTATATCTCAATCCACAATAAGAATAATAAACATGAATGAACACTATGCATCATGGTCTGCAGTCCACTAGCATAAATGTTCGATAAGACTCTAGAAGAAAATAACAAGAGTCTACAACTGAAACAAGAATCAGGATATCTCATGATAAGTAATGAAAAGCACGAGCGGATAATAAACACAATAGCGATACCTGAATCCCACAAGAGTCGCTAAATCCTCCGCCATCCAAAACTACTAGCTAACTCCATACAATCGCTAAACCTGAGGAGATCATCAGGTCCTCAGAGGACATAGCAAGATACATAATATACATGCCTATCTAACAGTTTTATCATGCACAAAAAGGGTAAACAAGAAAACGGAAACATGACCAATGACTACGAACACAAACACGGACACATGAATACGAACACGAACACTAGAACAACTACGCATAATGAACTGCCGGATGAACGATAATCACGATGATCAATGGAAGAAACCAAACCCTCGTCCCGAGTGTGGACTCACTGGTTTGAACTAAACACTAACCCTCGTCCCGAGTGTGGACTCTCTGGTCAGTACTAACCCTCGTCCCGAGTGTGGACTCTCTGGTCAGTACTAACCCTCGTCCCGAGTGTGGACTCTCTGGTTAGTACTAACCCTCGTCCCGAGTGTGGACTCTCTGGTTAGTTCACGGCAAGGCACCCTCGTCCCGAGTGTGGACTCTCTAGTACAAATACTACATCCTCGTCCCGTGTGTGGACTCTCTGATGTAAACACCCTCGTCCCGAGTGTGGACTCTCTGGTGCAAGTCAAGTCAAGTCTACACCCTCGTCCCGAGTGTGGACTCTCTGGTGCAAAAATCGACATCCTAGCCCCTAGTGTGGACTCACGGATGTAAACAGATCAAGAAAAACACCCTCGTCCCGTGTGTGGACTCTCTGGTGCTAAGGAAACAATGTCAAGGATTTAGCAGTTCACTACACGCACTCGTTCTATGACACGACTCAAGCAAGGTACTGACGAGAAACTCCAAATGCGAAACACAAGGCCAAAATATGAACATGGCTATAAACAATAAAAACAACTCCACAGAAAATAATAAGAAAAAGCACATGTCCATAAATAATCCAAAAGCTGGAAACTGAAATAAAATGCATGTAAATAAAACTGTAGAGGGAGGCAAGGTATACTTGCTTGGAGGTTGTAGGCAAATCCCATATCAATCTAGTCCACTGCTACATCATAAAGTCCAAACATCACAACTGTCTCCGAAAGCTGAAACAGACAATTCCAACAATATCAGAATAGTCAAATTAGCTAGGATTTCCTGTCCTTAAGTCCAATTCTGGACACAGGAGCAAAACGGTAATTTCGGATCAAAATGGTGTCTGCCGTTGGACCCGCTTTGCACCGAAAAGCGTGCCAGAGTCAACGGTCTGTAAAGTCGTCAAAATACATGTCTACGGATTCAGTTTTTTGATACGAACCCAATGGTATGTCCAGAGTTGGATTCCTGCGGGCCGTGCACAAAATCGCCCGTTGAGTGGAACCGTGGGGCCCGCAAAACGACAATTTTATCAACTGTCTCAGAATCGGACCAAACTTGGCATACAGAACCAGAAAAATGATACGGTCCTGCTGGCGCAAGTTTCGTCTTGATCTGACGAGCGTACACAAAGTAATTGGAGAATTTGCAAAGTGCACAATACGGTGAATTTTGACGGATACGCATCAAATTCGTCGCGCACACACGGCCAATTTGAATTCCGCCAAAGTCCACACGACCACGAAGCCGTTACGCACCTTTCGATACCTTCGGTTTGCGACCACGTTGCCCAGAATGGCGGGACGCACGTCGTGTGGATCAATTTTCTTGTTTTTAAAATAGGTTTTTGGGAAACTTTGGGATTCGAATTCTCGACACGTAGTCGCTGATTTTCGAATCCACAAAAAAGGTCGTGAAGTCCTACAGTTTGTCTATAATTGTCTTCAAATAGTTTTTCAAATATTGTATTGGATCGATCGGGATCGATCGCCAAACTTGGGTGATTGGACAGTATATACCCTGTTTTTCGAACAGGTTTTTCCTGAACTTTCAGGAATTAATACGATTTATCTAGGAAAAACCAAACGATTGTAATAGAAGGAGTTGAGAGAGGGTTAAGTAGTCTGTTCATAGGATTTTATATTTTCAAAAACAATCGACTAAGTGAAAGATATGGGGATCGAAACATAGGTACCTTGGGGTGTTCGCTGTTATGTGTTGTCTCTGTCACAGGCGCGTGCGAGCGCTTGCCGGCCGGCGGTGGCGCACGCCCACAGAGGGGGTCGCCAGGAGGTGTGTAGGGTAGTGGCGGCGTTAGGTGGTTAGGGTTTTTGAAAATTTCGTGCTCCTCTCTTTCTCTCTGTCTATATAGTCACCCTCTCGGTGCTTTCCCGAGAGCAGGGGTCGGGCTGGGATCCCCCTGTTGCTCGATTGGTCTACTGGGCTTGGGGGTTTGAGTTGTATGGGCTTGGGTTGGGATGCTACTGGGCTTGGGCCTGGCTACTTGTTAGCTCGGGATGGCTCAGGCCTGGTTTGTTGGTTGGGCTAGGATTCCTCCTTGGTTTTATTTATATCAAAAAGGACATATATATATATATATATATATATATATATATATATATATATATATATATATATATATATATATATATATATATATATACCTATATACGTATACATTTTTTTTATATATATATTCATATATACACACAAATACATTTATCTGTAATATATATATATATATCTATATATATATATATATATATATATATACACATATTCTCACGTATATATTCTTATATATATATTTATATATATACACCATATACATTTATATATTTTATATATACACAAATACATAAATACTATAAATACTATAAATACAAATACGAGAATAATTATTAAGTGATATCCATATTGAAATCCCATTCCTAATTTATATACCAAATTCACATGAATAAAATACAGTAACATTATATTTATATATAAAGCCTAATTCCATATATTATAAATATACTTCTATATATATACACAAGTATATATATAACTTAGATAAATACCATAGAGTCCAAAATATCTGTTAAAGAAATTTATTTACTATATTACCAAACAAATACTATTTCTAATAACAAGCACAATAATATGTATATATATATATATATATACAACAATCGTTTTCAAATTGCTTTCTAAATCACTAAGGTAGAATGCCAATACAACATACCTCTATATGGTCGTCTCTGAACATACTACCCGACTACGTGGGCTAGGGCTCAGTTCGAGTCCAGTTTGACTAGTTTGGTAGGACCGGGTCACCCAGACGTCAAATAATATTAATATGAATAATTAACTATTTATAATGGTCATGTCACAACTTGGCCTGGTTTTCCTAGTTAGGACATCCCTTTAGCTAGGTATCCCCGGGCATGGCTAGTACACTAGTCAAGGCACACTGCTACATCTTCCGTGCCACAAATCCTAGTCGTCTAGTACTTCAAAACTCAACCATGGCTAAAATCATCTACCGTAATAATTAACTAAATAAATATTTATAAAATTCTAAAATCCCTATTTAACTCAAATAAATAAATAAATAAATATTTCAAAAAAAATTTGGGAAGGGGAGCTACAGCTGCATAGTGCCTGGCCGCATAGTGCCAGTCCGCATAGAAGCATATTGCCTGGCCGCATAGTGCTAGTCCGCATAGATGCATAGTGCCTGACCGTATAGATGCATAGTACCTGGCTGCATAGTGCCAGTCCGCATAAATACATAGTGCCTGGCCGCATTGTGCCAGTCCGCATAGATGTATAGTTCCTGGCCGCATAGCTGTATAGTGTCTGGCCGCATAGTGGAAGTCCGTATAGATGTATAGTGTCTGGCCATATACTGCCAGTCCGTATAGCTGTATAGTGCCTGCCGCATAGTGCCAGTCCGCATTGATGCATAATGCCTGGCCGCATAGTGTCAGTCCGTATAGTTGCATAGTGTCTGGCCGCATAGTGCATATTTTGGCTGTTTTATGCCTTTTTTGTCTGAATTGTGGCCAGAATCTCTTCCAACTCCCAACATGAAAGTTGTAGATCTTTGTCTTGACTTCAAGAATCTTTTTGTTTCACTTTAATTGGATTTCATATGCGATTGATAACTTCAATCATAGTTTTGATCTTTTTGGCATGTTTTCTGTACTTGACGTTTTGAGGTTTCCTTCGACTGTAATAAATTCTTATCATGATTAGATGATTTTGTACAGTTAGAGAATAATTTTACCCCCTTATATTCTTAACACTAGCACAGATTCAATTATTGTTTTATGTCAAGTACTACTTTTATTTATTTTTTCTCCTATGCCATGATACGTCTTTTATCTAATTCTTTCTACATGCGATCCTTATTGTCATGTTTGCTTAATCTAGATAGTGGTCCGTCATGGTGCACTCATGCTACACGTCTCTTTTTTGCTTTACATGATAGTGGTCCGTCGTAGTGCACTCATGCTACACGTCTCTTCTCTGCTTATTCTAGATAGTGACCGTTATGGTGCACTCATGTTACATGTCACTTTTTTGCTTTACATGATAGTGGCCCATCGAGGCATACTCTTGATAGGTACTCTTTACATGACAAGTAAACCTGACATGACATGCTTAATCAAGATGCTGTTGCGATAGCTATCCTCCCTTTCTAATATAACTCTTTTGGACACCGTAGTTGAATGTATTGTGTATGAGTGAACAAGCTACATGTTTCGTTTGCATCATGTCTAGGACGTGAATTTTTGGTTACCATGGTCAGGGATTTATACTGAATCTGACTAGGCTAATGACAAGATTAATCAAATAGTTCATAAAGAGATTTCCCAGCTACAGGCAGTCCCGTTATCTGGGCGTTTTAATTGGACTTGTAGCCTGCCGTCGAGTATGGCACATTTCCAGCACACTGTCATGTGTTGCACCCCCAAGTCACCTAATCCAATTATCTCAACTTGCAACTGGATAACCTGGATTAAGTTTGCATGGCTTGTGGCTGTTGGAATATCTTATTGCATCTTGTTAGTAAATAGGCTTGTGATAATCCAAGTTAGTTAAAGTATCAAGCCGTACTCATTGCTTGGCCGTGAATGATGGATGGAATTAGTCCAGTCCAGTCTAGTTTTATCTAGGCAGTATCCGTATGTTTATTTCAGTACATTATTGTTTATGCCTTACTTTTTTCGATAAATGATTGGAGGCTGAGTTCTGTTAATGAGAAAGGTTACAAATCCGGTCCTTATTTGGTTTACGGGTTGTAACTTGACTTCCGGAATAGTTCCTAATTCATCCCATCATTGTCATTCTATATGGTTTCCACATGCTCACATGTTCAGTTACCTCACAAGCTTTACGTGATCCCTATGCTAAGTCAACATGCTCTCATGACCCGGCTGGCTCATATACTTACATGATCAATTGATTTTATATATTCTCAAACTTTTGTTACTAAACATGACTACATTGTACATTATGTCACATGTCAATTACCTACGTCACATGATGCTTTACTTATTGTCTTTTTTATTCTCGGGATGAGTGCATTGGTAGTGCACGAGTCTCGATCTGTATTTACTTATTTCCTTCCCTAACCATTGCTATGTTAGCTATTGCTGGTTTTAGTCCATAGTTTGGCTTCCTATGTGGTACTTGCTATTTGGGGTCTGACCCCACTGGTTTTGTTTGGTCAGATCTGATAGAGGAGCCCAAAGGATCTTTCGTACCATCTACTCGACGGTGACCATCCGGAGCACCAGAGTACCTGAGTGGGTTTCTTATTTCATTCTTCTACTTGATATGTACATTATTCTTTTGTGGTGTTTAGCCTCCGAGCATGTGTTTAGCTCATGTTTTGGTTCTTGATATTTAGCATACGGGCCCAAACATGATGTGCGTATTCTAGACTATAGCTAAAGCTTATCATGTATGACTATTACTCTTGCTAGTTTTCTATTTTGGTATGACTAACTTCATGATCATCCATGGATAAATAGTTTGGGATGCTTTACTATTGTATGTCTGATGATCATACTTCTTTTACCTTGTATAATTGCCTGTGATTGAGATACCTATGAATGCTTGACCTAGGATCGACTATTGGCTTGTAGAAGTAACCCCAATGTCTTGACAGCTTATACGTGATTTCAGAGTAATGGTGTACTTTGGTATTACGTAGCTGGCATTGTCCGTCCCCACTTGCCTTTATTCTGGTTCTAGGGCATGGCACAGGTTTTAGTAGTGGCCCATGCAGGTCTGATTTATCACATATATGGGGGTTACTAATGTTTAGTTATCTCAGTCATAATTATCTTTATTGATATCCTTCGAATTATTCTATATCTCTGATCCTTTGACCTGATATCTGCCTTGATTGTGGATCCTTCTTGTTCCCTCGATTTGATTATTGTGTCATTTAACTTTCAGGGGCACTGTTCATAATCCTTCCGATTATCTTGTTTGGGTTCTGCTAATGACAGGTCAGCAATCTTTTGTTAGGCCAGCTGTAGAGGATCAGTCTCAGCATTCAGGTACAGAGTCGAGAGTTGACTCGAAGGCAGAGATGTCAGTCCATCCCAATCATCCCGCTGTGCCCTTACAATCAGCAGTCCGAGCAGAGGTAGTTTTAGATCAGTCTAATGTACCTGTACTCATAGGAATCATCAAGGAAATGATGGAGTTACAACAACGACGAGATCTCGTTCTCTAACAGAGTATCCAGATGTTGATAGATCGAAGTGAGCAAGGAATACTCGATAAATTTCAAGCCGAGGACTGGTAGCCAGTGGAAGCGTGGATTGGAGCCAGACAGTACCAGTCATCAAGTCAGTCAGCATATCGAGCCCGACCTACTGTGGAGGCAGTACGAGAGCGAGAGCATATAGCCAGTAGGACCATATCTAAAACTGGGGGTCGTTAGAGGTACCACTCACTCGTATCAGGCTTTTCACCCCGAACCATCACTAGTACCAACAGACTAACGTACATATCAGCACCAGGAGTTACAAACCGTATGTTCCTTCTGTGAAAAGGAGGGGCACACTCATCTTACTTGTCAGAGGGCTAACCTTCTATGTTTAGCATGCAGATCACCTGACCACATGATAAGAATTTGTCCCCGAAGGAGTCAAGGTGGATCTCCATCCTTCCAGCCTTCCAACCAACAGGCACTAGCACCGGTTCAGCAATAACAAGCTCAGAGGCAGAAAAACTAGCATTATTATCGGGCAGAACAAGCCTGTACCTATTGTGGCAAGATAGGGCATCTCAGATCAGTTTGTTGGACAGCAAATAGACGATGCTTCCGCTGTGGAGCAGAGGACCATTCAATTAGCACTTGTCCATATACGACATCTCGAGGAAGACCATCTACACCAGATATACCACCGCCATTCTTTCAATCACTTCCATCATCACCTCCTGTAGTGGAAGAGCAGCTAGGGATAATACTAGATGTTCAACCATTGGCACAGTACCCACCACCATCGCGGGCTCAGAGGATCAGGCAGCTCAGAGCACAGTTGAATGCGCAGTACCAGGAGCAACTTTAGTATTTACATGAGGGTAATACCTTAGGAATCTCAGGTACCATCTTCACAGTTTTTTTTCAGTTATGGCCTTGGATTTGTGTTTCAGTAGCAGGCCAGGTAGTGGCAGCATATCTTGAGTTCTTGTAGGCGACCTTGTATTCTATCTATAGGTGGAGTACAATGATTGGCTTGTCTTATTCAGGAGTGAAGGCGGGTTTCTCGTTCTATTCTTCTGTCTTCGTACCTCAAGATACGTGATAATTATCACATGTCTCGACTACGACGATACGTCCTGGGTAGTGTAATGTCATAGACTAAGTCATTGGTACCGACTTACTTTGAGACTTGACCTTTATCCATTTTGGAGTCAGCGTAGGCCAGCGAGGATGTTGGTCCCTACTCAACTGTCTCAGGAGACATATTTATTCATATGCCTTCAGTCCTTATTGATTGTGGTTGTGTTATTGCTTACGCATTTATTTATATTAATGTTGCCTTCATTTACTTTTATGCATGCTTCATTTTACTGAGATTATTGTGTTTTTATTGAGATTTTTTTTCGGTTATCTTGCTCGACTAGCTTTAGGAAATTTCGAAGATATAATTTTTCTAAGGATGAGAGAGTTTTGAGACTCGTCTCACAGTATCGATATTTATATACTGATACGTACTTTTGTACTGTATTTCGTATTTTATTGGTTTTCGGAATATTTTAGAATTTTCCCAACTTATAGATTTTTTCTTGACCGGCATATCGCCAGTGTACTATTGTATGTCGACGGCATGCTTGTCACTCTCATTTTCTGTTATACGTATTTTCAGAGTACGTATACAGAATTCTGGCCTTTGTCAGGTGATCCATATTTTGACTTGTCTTCTTAGCCTTGCTTTGGTTTAATTTTGAATTGGTTTAATTTGATTTGGTTCAACTTGTCATGACTTGGTTTGGGTTTGTTTTAGATGAGAAGGGTTTTATATAAAAACCAACTCTCTCTCTCCTCCATTATTTTCATTCTTCTCAGCTTCTTCCTCCTCATTTTCTCCTCCAACCTAAGGCAAGTACATCTTGCCAAATATTGGACAAATGTTATTTTGTTTGTTATAAACTCTTTCTTACATGATTATAAGTCTCTTTAGAACTTGGAGTTTTTGATTTTCATGGGTGGATTCTTGTAGATCAAAGTTTGTACCCTTTTCTATTTTTTTAGGTTTTGATCCATCAAACTTACTTGTTTTTGAAAACTAATTGTTCCATGTGGTAGAGAATTCGATTCTACACAATTTTGACTTTTAAAAAGTTAGATTTTGACTTGTTTTGAGGAAGTAATGGCCAAAGCAAGTTTTGGATATCTTCTATGTTCATTTGTCCTAGTTCTGGCAGGGACGATGACTAGTGCCTGGCCGCATAGTGCCAGTCCGCATAGCAGCATAGTGCCTGGCCGCATAGTGCCTTTCCGCATAGATACGTTGTGCCTGGCCGCATAGTGCCAGTCCGCATAGCTGCATAGTGCCATTCCGTATAGCTGCATAATGCCTGGCCGTATAGTGCCAGTCTGTATAGATACATAGTGCCTGGCCGTATAGTGCCTGGCTGCATAGTGCCAGTCTGCAAAGATGTATAGTGTCTGGCCGTATAATGCCAGTCCGCATAGCGCCTGGCCGCATAGTGCATATTTTGTCTATTTTTGGCTGTTTTATGCTCTTTTTGGCTGAATTGTTGCCAGAATCTGTCCCAACTCCCAACATAAAATTTTTAGATGTTTATCTTGGCTTCAAGAATCTTCTTGTTTCACTTTAATTGGAGTTCACAAGCGATTGATAACTTCAATCAAAGTTTCGATCTTTTTGGCATATTTTCTGTACTTGACGTTTTGAGGTTTCCTTCGACTGTAATAAATTCTTATCATGATTAGATGATTTTTTACAGTTAGAGAATAATTGTACCCCCTTATATTCTTAGCACTAGCACAGATTCAATTATTGTTTTATGTCAAGTAGTACTTTTATTTATTTTTTCTCTCATGCCATGATACGTCTTTTACCTAATTCTTTCTACATGCGATCCTTATTGTCATGTTTGCTTAATCTAGATAGTGGCTCGTCGTGGTGCACTCATGCTACACGTCTCTTCTCTTCTTATTCTAGATAGTGACCCGGTATGGTGCACTCATGTTACATGTCACTTCTTTGTTTTACATGATAGTGGCCCGTCGAGGCGCACTCTTGACAAGTACTCTTTACATGACAAGTAAACCTGACATAACATGCTTAATCATGATGCTGTTGCGATGACTATCCTCCGTTTCTAATGTAACTCTTTTGGACACCATGGTTGAATGTATTGTGTATGAGTGAACAAGCTACATGTCTCGTCTATATCATGTCTAGGACATGAATTCGTGGTTACCACGGTTAGGGATTCAAACTGAATCTGACTAGGTTAATGACTAGATTGATCAAGTAGTTCATAAAGAGATTTTCCAGCTACAGGCAATCCCGTTATCTGGGCGCTTTAATTGGACTTGTATCCTGCCGTCGAGTAGGGCACATTTCCAGCACACTGTCATGTGTTGCACCTCCAAGTCACCTAATCCAACTCTCTCAACTTGCAACTGGATAACCTGGATTAAGTCTGCAGGGCTTGTGGCTGTTGGAATATCCTATTGTATCTTTTTAGTAACTAGGCTTGTGATAACCCTAGTTAGTTAAAGTATCAAGCCGTACTCATTGCTTGGCCGTGAATGATGGATGGAGTTAGTCTAGTCCAGTCTAGTTTTATCTAGGCAGTGTCTGTATGTTTATTTCAGTACATTATTATCTACGTCTTACTTTGTCGATAAATGATCGGAGGCTGAGTTTTGTTCAGGAGAAGGGTTACAACCCCGAACCTTGTTTGGTTTACGGGGTATAATTTGGCTTCCGGAATAGATGTAAAACCCCTAAAATTTTACTATTTTTTTATTATTAAATTTGGTACTGATTTAAATTTTTGTATTTTACGTCACGTAGTTATATTGTACGTCGCGCGCGAAATTTTATTTTTCGTAATTGCTCGACGAGTGCGAAAATGTGCGAGCGTACATATTTTTAGAAAAATATATTTTTTTCCCAATTTTATAATGATATATAGTTATTACTTTATTTTTATCATTATAAAAAAAGACGTAAGATGTAATTTATGTATAAATTAATTCCCAAAATTATTTATTAATTATCTTAAATTATGTCAAAGGTATTTTTGAAGTAGTCCTATTAATATTTAAATTGATTTTCAAAATTTATTAATATTAATATTTTATTATTCAAAAAGATATTTAAATATTTATTATTTTTGAAATTATTATTATTAGTATTTTTGGAAGATGTATTTCAAAATTTTTGTGGCAATTTAAATCTTGATTTAAATTTATGGATTTATTTAAATAGTTAAATATTTAAAATTTGATTTATTCCATTTAATTTTAAACTAAAAATTTAATTAGATCTAAATTGGATTTGATTTGAATTAGATTTGATTTCATCGATTTAATTTAATACATGAGTTATCAAATTGGGTTTTAAATATTCCATAGTCTTTATCCAATTGGGAATTCCCACATCCTATAAATAGGCAGGTACTCCTCCAAATTTTTATCATTCACCAATTCTCCACAAATAATTCTCAACCCCCGTGCACCGTGTTCGTGTTCCCTCTCCGTCTTATTCCATATCTTTTTGCACATACAATTTCAACCTCTACGTGTCGGACACACCCCGACACAATTAAAAAAAAACCTAATCCTAGTCCTAGTCTACAGATGCCTCCAGCCACAGCCCAGTCACCATTTGACCCCTGCCGAATCCTGCCAATCCCAGCATCATCACCACCCCGCCCTCACTACGGAAACCTAACCCAGCACCCTCCCGAAACTCGACATCTCTCGACCACAGCCCAAGGCCAGCATCACCTCCTGGCCGTCCCCGATACTACCAGCAAACGCCGTCACCACCAACTCGCCACCACCACCATTCATCACCACCACCCGCACCACAACAGACCACCGCCACCACGTTCACCTGGACACTCCGGTCGCCGACCTCGATCTCCTCCGCCTTCGCCGCTACCTCCCTGCACGCGAGCTCATCCAGCGCTGCCGCCCATCCGGACCCACGCCTCACCTCCACCGGGACGATTTAGATCCGGTCACCCGCGTCGGAGTTCGCGCTGCCTTCCGCGACCTTTTCCGAACCACCAAGCGCCACTGGCCACACCCGACGACCTCCACCCCGTTGTTCCTCCGGTCAACAACCCCAACCACCACCATCACCAAGTAGAAGAAGGAAAACAGTATATAGAAAACCCATACCTAAACCTACCGCCGCCGCGTCCGGACCGGCCATCAACGCCCGCCACCGCATGCGCAGAGCACCACCGCGGCTCATAGCGACCGGCCGCCCCTTTTCTCTCCGCGCTCTCGACCCGCCGGCAAGCCCCCTCACGAGCCATCCGTCGCGCGAGCTGTCGATGACCCCCTTTCCGCCGATTCGTCGCAACCCCGACATGAGACCGCCGCTCCGCCTCCGCGCCCGGAACCCTGCGCCTCTGGACTAGCGCCGGCAGCCGCCAGTAACGCCTCCTCCGGGGATGCGCCTAACCCCCTCAAAACCACTTCCCTCCGCCGGAGCAGCTGCCGCCGGCGACTTCACACTGCCTTCGCAGCCTTCCCGACCTCCCTGGCCTCCGCACCTCTTTCCTGCTCGCCGCCCGACTCCGCCCCTTGCCGCTTTGACCGTCGTGCGGCGAAGCCGCCCTTCGAAACCCCCTACCTCACTGCTCTCCACCATCCACGTCGATTCCCTCTGCCGGATCTGAGCTTCCCTTCCTCGCACTCTCTCTCTCTCCTCCCTTCCTAAAAAGGGAGCAGCAAGTCCTTTGCTGTTGATATTTTTAAGTATTATTATTTGTTTATTTTTTGTGGTTGTTTATTAATATAATTATTATAATCATCACTATTATTATTATTATTATTATTATTATTATTATTATTATTATTATTATTACTGTAATTATTAATTTTTATTTCTATTATTATTTATAAATCTATGTCATTAATAATAATAATAATAATAATAATATTATTATTATTATTATTATTATTATTATTATTATTATTATTATTATAAAAACTATTTTGTAACAAAAATATGGCAAGGGGATTGTGACCTACGTCTAATAGGCTTGGAAGTCATAAATATATTATTATGATATTTCTTTATACATATTTTTGACCTAAATATTTTACCCCATTAGATTCTTAGTTAAAATATTTCCTAGATTATACCAAGTTATTAAAATAAGTATGCATATAAGTGAGTTCTGTTTTTACCCAAAAAACTATTCCTTCGTATTTACGTATTTAGCTTAAAAATAATTTATTTTGGTTTCCAAATTATTACGAACTATTTTCGAGTATTATGTAAAATATTTTACTAAAAGAATCTAGTTTTCAAGGATTATAAATAGTTCTCAAAAATTTATTGTTATCTATTTTTAGTTTATTTTATTTTATTTTTTCCTCCCTTCCATGACCAACCCCATTATTCTTATTCTTCGCCAATTTTGAGACTACCTTATGTCCACCATAACTAAATTAACCATCTTGGACCTATTAGGACCATCCGTGCCATCATCCGATGCCGTCATGCATAGTTGTAACATCGAAGTCATATCTTGTGCCACCTTTATTGTACCACACCGGGCAGCTCACCAGGCGTCGCAACAGGCAAGTATATCTTGCTAATTTACTGTCAAATTATTTATTTTCTGTATTATTTATTTTGTTCATATTGTTAGTTTCTTTTGTTATAAACTGTGCGTCCAAGCCATACTTGGGTGCAAGCGACTTTATTAGTCGTTACTTTATTTTTTGTATGTTGACTTAGTGTTAGCGGACTACCTTCTTGTTGGGGGGTATCCTTTTATCTTTCTTTGGCTGTGACACTCACATTACACGGTTTGAGACATGTTGCTAGGGGCACGACTTATTGACTAGCTATCTCTAAAGTCGTGTGATGGATAGATGATCGTAACTGCTATGACTAGGGTTTTAGAGACTCAAGCAGTTACAAAACTGGACGAGCCATGGACATGACTTGAACAGTGTAGGATATATTGGGGGAGGACAGTCGCTAGTGCGTATGGGAATCCAAACAGGTAAACCACAGTCTCTGGATGGAACTGTGGCGATATATTTACAGATACCCTCTGACGTTTTAGACGTTACGGACGGATACAGATGACTGGATGCCAGTTACGTACACATAGCCTAAAATCCCACCCATGCGCATGAAAGTTGTCCTCTAAATTGCACATTAGGCGGTTAGAATCTCCTTTGCATATTTATGTCTAGGATAGTCTTTTATGTATTATTTTATTATTCTGACAGTTCATATTAGCTTGTTCTTCCTGTATCTTGCTACGTCCGTCTGAGGACCTGGTTTTTCCCAAGGTGTGTGTTCATGTCTTCCGCAGGTATTCTCGCCAAGGCCGTGGTCTTCTCTATTCCTTCGAAGACAATTGCGCTTGGTTCGTCTTGCCATTTTTATCGCTCGATTTATTGTACATTTCTTTCATTGGGATAGTTGGTAGTGGACTTTGTCTCCGCCCAACGATTGTATCATAAATATTCGAGTTGATATTTATATTATTATTCTTTTCATTGTGGATGAGATTTAGTTTGTCTTGGATTACTACATTTTACAGCTTATGTATACATACAAGGTCCTGTACATCGTATGAATACAACTGGCATGTTTACGTACTTGGTCCTACGTATTTTGGGACTGGGGCGTTACATGTTTTTGTGGTGGTCCATGCAGGTCAAGATAAATTGTTTGGTTACTTTACCGTACCAAGCAAGCCTGCGTATAGGAATAGAGTCTAGGATCTCATCCACACACTTGACTACCTTCTCGCTTGACTCCTCGATTTTCATCTTGCTTGATTCCCTCTACCGTTAATTCTTATCCTTCTTCCGTGCTTGATGTTGGTTAGAAAGGTAATCCATACTAGGTAGACTTGTCCCATTGTCCCATCACCCTACTAGTTTAACTCTTGTAAGTTGGGTAGAATGTCTTATGACCTAACAACCCCTTTGTCCTTGTGACCTATATTAGCAAGTTCACTTAGGTCCTAGAATTTAGAGGACCCTAACCCATCTAGTCAACCAAGGCCTTAGACAAGGAGACAATAGGTCGACTGTATAGGCACCAAATAAGACTTAGATTCTTAAGTAGTTCGAACTAATTCTAGTCTCTTTCAATAATAATCTCACGTGTCTATATTTTACCATCTTGACTAAATGTTGCAACTATAGCCTAGTTTTGCAAGTTTAACCATTATCAAACTTGTTCAAGACACATGCTATTGAGCGCGCGCTCACTAACGTATTGTCTAGTCAGAACCAGTGCATGATGGTCTGATCAACCAAGTGCACTTTGGTTCGCTTTTATCTATCGTTCTACGTTGATGGGGACATAGTTAAACTTGTCCTTTAGTGTCCCGTCCGCGACAGCCTTGGCAATCCTTTTTGAATTACTCCCTCGCCTTTGAACCACATATTGATATTCGAAAACAACTTCTTTGGACTCATATTGGTTCTCATCTTTCACTTATTTAGACGAAGACTCGTACCTAATAGATAGACCCAAAGTAATACCTTAATTATCCCACAATCTATTGCCAAAATAGTTAGCCACCGACCAACCGATAGGACTATATCCCCATCTCGAGTTACTCGTCCTTTCCCTTGACCCTAGATTCATTGTCGCGACCATCATTCACTCCCTAAATTAAATTCTTGATTTATTTTCGTAGTTATCGAAGTCACGATTTTTTAAGGCATGTTTTGAACGTCGTGATTTGATTGTTCCTCATTGATATACCCTTGTACCCTCTCAACCCCCCTACTCATTTTTTATTTCGAGGACAAAATTCTTGTAAGTTGGGTAGGATATAAAACCCCTAAAATTTTACTATTTTTTATTATTAAATTTGGTACTGATTTAAATTTTTGTATTTTACGTCGCGTAGTTACATTGTACGTCGCGTGCGAAATTTCATTTTTCGTAATTGCTCGACGAGTGCGAAAATGTGCGAGCGTACATATTTTTAGAAAAACATTTTTTTTCCAATTTTATAATGATATATAGTTATTACTTTATTTTTATCATTATCAAAAAAGGTGTAAGATATAATTTATGTATAAATTAATTCCCGAAATTATTTATTAATTATCTTAAATTATTTCAAAGGTATTTTTGAAGTAGTCCTATTAATATTTAAATTTATTTTTGAAATTTATTAATATTAATATTTTATTATTCAAAAAGATATTTAAATATTTATTATTTTTGAAATTATTATTATTAGTATTTTTGGAAGATGTATTTCGAAATTTTTGTGGCAATTTCAATCTTGATTTAAATTTATGGATTTATTTAAATGGTTAAATATTTAAAATTTGATTATTCCATTTGATTTTAAACTAAAAATTTAATTAGATCTAAATTGGATTTGATTTGAATTAGATTTGATTTCATCGATTTAATTTAGTACATGAGTTATCAAATTGGGTTTTAAATATTCCATAGTCTTTATCCAATTGAGAATTCTCACATCCTATAAATAGGCATGTACTCCTCCAAATTTTTTATCATTCACCAATTCTCCACAAATAATTCTCAACCCCCGTGCACCGTGTTCGTATTCCCTCCCCGTCTTATTCCATATCTTTTTACACATACAATTTCAACCTCTACGTGTCGGACACACCCCGACACAATTAAAAAAAATCCTAATCCTAGTCCTAGTCTACAGATGCCTCCGGCCACAGCCCAGTCACCATTCGACCCCGGCTGAATCCTGCCAATCCCAGCTTCATCACCACCCCGCCCTCACTACGAAAACCTAACCCAGCACCCTCCCAAAACCCGACATCTCCCGACCACAGCCCAAGGCCAGCATCACCTCCTGGCCGTCCCCGACACCGCCAGCAAACGCCGTCACCACCATCTCGCCACCACCACCATTCATCACCACCACCCGCACCACAACAGACCACCGCCACCACGTTCACCTGGACACTCCGGTCGCCGACCTCGATCTCCTCCGCCTTCGCCCCCTACCTCCCTACACGCGAGCTCATCCAGCGCTGCCGCCCATCCGGACCCACGCCTTACCTCCACCGGGATGATTAGATCCGGTCACCCGCGTCGGAGTTCGCGCCGCCTTTCGCGACCTTTCTCGAACCACCAAGCGCCGCTGGCCACACCCGACGACCTCCACCCCGTTGTTCCTCCGGTCAACAACCCCAACCACCACCATCACCAAGTAGAAGAAGGAAAATAATATATAGAAAACCCATACCTAAACCCACCGCCGCCACGTCCGGGCCGGCCATCAACGCCCGCCACCGCGTGCGCCGAGCACCACCGCGGCTCACAGCGACCGGTCGCCCCTTTCCTCTCCGCGCTCTCGACCCGTCGACGAGCCCCCGCGCGAGCCATCCGCCGCGCGAGCTGTCGATGACCCCCTTTCCGCCGGTTCGTCGCAACCCCGACATGAGACCGCTGCTCCGCCTCCGTGCCGGGAACCCTGCGCCTCTGGACTAGCGCTGGCAGCCGCCAGTGAGGCCTCCTCCGGAAATGCGCCTAACCCCCTCAAAACCACTTCCCTCCGCCGGAGCAGCTGCCGCCGGCGACTCCACACCGCCTCCGCAGCCTTCCCGACCTCCCTGGCCTCCGCACCTCTTTCCCGCTCGTCGCCCGACTCCGCCCCTTGCCGCCTCTGACTGTCGCGCGGCGAAGCCGCCCTTCGAAACCCCCTACCTCACTGCTCTCCACCATCCTCGTCGATTCCTTCCGCCGGATCTGAGCTTCCCTTCCTCGCACTCTCTCTCTCCTCCCTTCCTAAAAAGGGAGCAGCAAGTCCTTTGCTGTTGATATTTTTAAGTATTATTATTTGTTTATTTTTTTGTGGTTGTTTATTAATATAATTATTATAATCATCACTATTATTATTATTATTATTATTATTATTATTACTGTAATTATTAATTTTTATTTCTATTATTATTTATAAATCTATGTCATTAATATTATTAATATTATTATTATTATTATTATTATTATTATTATTATTATTATTATTATTATTATTATTATTATTCTAAAAACTATTTTGTAACAAAAATATGGCAAGGGGATTGTGACCTACGTCTAATAGGCTTGGAAGTCATAAATATATTATTATGATATTTCTTTATACATATTTTTGACCTAAATATTTTACCCCATTAGATTCTTAGTTAAAATATTTCCTAGATTATACCAAGTTATTAAAATAAGTATGCATATAAGTGAGTTCTGTTTTTACCCATAAAACTATTCCTTCGTATTTACGTATTTAGCTTAAAAATAATTTGTTGTGGTATCCAAATTATTACGAACTATTTTCGAGTATTATGTAAAATATTTTACTAGATGAATCTAGTTTTCAAGGATTATAAATAGTTCTCAAAAATTTATTGTTATCTATTTTTATTTTATTTTATTTTTTTCCTCCCTTCCATGACCAACCCCATTATTCTTATTCTTCGCCAATTTCGAGACTACCTTATGTCCACCATAACTAAATTAACCATCTTGGACCTATTAGGACCATCCGTGCTATCATCCGAGGCCGTCGTGCATAGTTGTAACATCGAAGTCATATCTTGTGCCACCTTTATTGTACCACACCGGGCAGCTCATCAGGCGTCGCAACAGGCAAGTATACCTTGGTAATTTACTGTCAAATTATTTATTTTCTGTATTATTTATTTTGTTCATATTGTTAGTTTTTTTTGTTATAAACTGTGCGTCCAAGCCATACTTGGGTGCAAGCGACTTTATTAGTCGTTACTTTATTTTATGCATGTTGACTTAGTGTTAGCGGACTACCTTCTTGTTGGGGGGTATCCTTATATCTTCCTTTGGCTGTGACACTCACACTACACGGTTTGAGACATGTTGCTAGGGGCACGACTTATTGACTAGCTATCTCTAAAGTCGTGTGACGGATAGATGATCGTAACTGCTATGACTAGGATTTTAGAGACTCAAGCAGTTACAAAACTGGACGAGCCATGGACATGACTTGAACAGTGTGTGATATATTGGGGGAGGACAGTCGCTAGTGCGTATGGGAATCCAAACAGGTAAACCACAGTCTCCGGATGGAACTGTGGCGATATATTTGCAGATGCCCTCTGACGGTTTAGACGTTACGGACGGATACAGATGACTGGATGCCAGTTACGTACACATAGCCTAAAATCCCACCCATGCGCATGAAAGTTGTCCTCTAAATTGCACATTAGGCGGTTAGAATTTCCTTTGCATATTTGTGTCTAGGATAGTCTTTTATGTATTATTTTATTATTCTGACAGTTCATATTAGCTTGTTCTTCCTGTATCTTGCTACGTCCGTCTGAGGACCTGGTTTTTCCCCAGGTGTGTGTTCATGTCTTCCGCAGGTATTCTCGCCAAGGCCGTGGTCTTCTCCATTCCTTCGAAGACAATTGCGCTTGGTTCGTCTTGCCATTTTTATCGCTCGATTTATTGTACATTTCTTTCATTGGGATAGTTGGTAGTGGACTTTGTCTCCGCCCAACGATTGTATCATAAATATTCGAGTTGATATTTATATTATTATTCTTTTCATTGTGGATGAGATTTAGTTTGTCTTGGATTACTATATTTTACAGCTTATGTATACATACAAGGTCCTGTACATCGTATGAATACAGCTAGCATGTTTACGTACTTGGTCCTACGTATTTTGGGACTGGGGCATTACAATAGATCCAAATTCATCTTATCAATTGTCGTCCTATTCAGTACTCACATGTTATACATGATCTTATGCTAAACCTTGATTGGAGGCCAAGTTCTGTTCAGGAGAAGGGTTACAACCCCGTTCCTTGTTTGGTTTACGGGTTGTAACTTGACTTCCGGAATAGTTCCTAAGTCATCCTATCATTATCATTCTATATGGTTCCCACATGCTCACATGTTCAGTTATCTCACAAGCTTTACGTGATCCCTATGCTAAGTCAACATGCTCTTATGACCCGGCTGACTCACATGCTTACATGATCAATTGATTTTACATATTCTCAAGCTTCCGTTACTAAACATGACTACATTGTACATTATGTCACATGTCAATTACTTACGTCACATGATGCTTTACTTATTGTCTTTTTTATTCTCGGGATGAGTGCATTGGTAGTGCACAAGTCTCGATCTTCATTTACTTATTGCTTTCCCTAATCATTGCTATGTTAGCTATTGCTAGTTTTAGTCCATAGTTTGGCTTCCTTTGTGATACTTGCTATTTGGGGTCTGAACCCACTGGTTTTGTTTGGCCAGATCTGATAGAGGAGCCCAAAGGATCTTCCGTACCATCTATTCGATGGTGACCATCCAGAGCACCAGAGTACCTGAGTGGGTTTCTTGTTTCATTCTTCTACTTGATATGTACATTATTCTTTTGTGGCGTTTAGCCTCCGAGCACGTGTTTAGCTCGTGTTTTGGTTCTTGATATTTAGCCTACGGGCCCAAACATGATGTGCGTATTCTAGACTATAGCCAGAGCTTATCATGTATGACTATTACTCTTACTAGTTTTCTATTTCGGTATGACTAGCTTCATGATCATCTATGTATAAATGGTTTGGAACGCTTTATTATTGTATGTCTGATGATCATACTTCTTGTACCTTATATAATTGCTTGTGATTGAGATACCTAGGAATGTTTGACCTAGGATCGACTGTTGGCTTATAGAAGTAACTCCCATGTCTTGACAGCTTATACATGATTTCAGAGTACTGGTGTACTTTGGTATTACATAGCTGGCCTTATCCGTCCCCACTTGCCAGTATTCTGGTTCTGGGGCATGACATTAGTCCCTGTC
Source organism: Iris pallida (assembly GCA_029216955.1). NCBI lineage: Eukaryota > Viridiplantae > Streptophyta > Magnoliopsida > Asparagales > Iridaceae > Iris > Iris pallida. Next base: position 1,625,857 of record JANAVB010022200.1, read on the forward strand.
CGCTGACCGGGCAGCGGTACCCCCGATGCGATGCCCCGAATAGGTCGTTGGGCGGTTCATTAATGATACATGATCAAGGATTAGGAGAACAGTGTAACGACAAGTTTAGAAAATTACATAACTAAAGTAGAAAAATTTGTCAAAAATAGTTGGTTGAACTTAAAAATATTGAAATCAATCAATACATAGTTCACCAGCTAGAAATCCAAAAATTACATTCAAAACACAATATGATGAATAAATAAAACTATAGTTTTGAAATTGACCAATAAAGTATTTTAATAAAAAAATAGATAACAATATAGTAGAAATCAATCATTGGTCATTAATAATTCATAAGAAAATCGCAGATCTAGTGTATACCAAAAAAAATAAAGAATATAATGAGATTTTTAACAATGATCACAAAAAAATTATGATTCATAATTTGCCCATACAAATTAGTGAATCAATTCCATAAAGAGTTTAATCATTGAAAAAGAAATCAAAATAAATATACTAGATTCTATTCAAAATCTATAACAAAGGTCATGCATTTGAATTCAATTACCTTAGCATGATATATGAATATCCATTAGATAAACATGAAGGTAATGAAGAAAAAAATACTTGAGAAGGAGAAATTCAGTCGACTTGAACGTTCCCCCATAAAGTATGATCAGTCTAAATATAGATAACCATGAACTTTGAGATAAAATCTCAATAAGAAATGCCAAAATTAGTTTAAACTCAAAAGAATTATCAATGAAGATAATTAAATATATTTGGCAAAATAAATTTTAGAAACTCAAATAAAATGAGAGAATTAAAAATAAATAAATAATAATAGTAATCATATATTCTTTCAAAAAAATTATGAACAAACCAACAAGATATGTTACGTAAAAGAATATATGTCCATGATGAACTAGCTATACCACATATTAAGAATTGAAACAATTAATTTTGCTCCACCTTAAAATATGAGTATCTAGTTCTAAAGAAATTTATATACAAGAATAGATAAAATAAATAATCACAAGTTCTAAGGAATATCCAACATATGCATCATTCTTTCCATTCATCAAATGCAGATAAAGTTTTCAAAAACAAATATCATCTTTAGGCAAAAAGAAATATCCAATCAATAAATGCTTAAAAATGAACAAACAAAATATGTCTCCAATAAAAATAAACATAACTAGATAAATGTCCAAAGAAAAGTGTATTCTCGATATATGGCATGTCAATGGGATAATTGATTTGAAAAAATTAACTGCTCCACCTTTACATGGCTATATCAAAAAAATAATAGTATTGACAAAAATTTAAAAAAAAAATTCAGAGACATATTTCCAGAAGTAGAAAACCAATTCAAAAATATTAGGTCTTCTTACACTACAAAAAAAGTAAACTTTTGGGACGACACTATTAGTAACGCTAGTTCGAAACGTCCTAAAAATTTAGTTTTGGGGACGACTATGTTTTTGGTATCAAAAAAATAGTATTATTTGGGACAGATTGAGAAATAGATATCTTAATTGGGACTATTAAAATTTTATGTCCCAAATAAATCTAAGAACGGTCCCAAATAATCTCGGCGGGAATGGCAAACATTTGGCGGCTCACTACCAATTTTTTTTGAATTTTTTTTCCTCTCTCCTATCCTATCCTACCCGTAGGATCTCTTAGCAGAAATCTCCACCGTTGGATCCACTATAAGAAATTATCTCCCAAAGGCCCTAATTTTTTATTCTCCCCAAAGACCTAATTTTTCCCCTCCTTCCGAAAAAATTCCCATCGTCGCTCCTGACGCCACCTCCTACTCTCGCTGCCGTCGTTGCTCCCAGCACGGTCGCGATGACAAGAAGGGCAAGAAGCACGAGCCCCCTCCTCCGCCGGAGTCGGCGTCGGAGTCGTCGTCGGCGGATGCGGAGGAGAACTCCGTAGTGACGAGGGAGGAAGCCTACCGGAAGATCCGGAACCTCGATTTCTCGACCGCCACCAAAATCCTCTTCACCACCCCTCCCCAAAATAAGAAATTTGGGTACTCTCCTCTTCCCTTCTCCTTCCTTTATACCAGTGCTAGGGTTTCTATTCCCAGAAATTTTGAATAGGTCGTAACAAAATTCGTAATATATTACGAAAATAAAGCTTATAGTTTTGGCATACAGAGTCCTTTCTACTCGTGAAAAAATGATGCAATGTGTGTTCTTTTTTAACTTTGAATGTTTAAATTTGTTCTCCTCTCCAATAGGTTAGGGTTTCCAATCCCAATTTTTTTTGAATTGTTGGAAAAAGGCTTATAATTTTGGCAACTACTAGTCTTTAATACTTATGATATGGTTAACGTATGTTCTTTGTTAATTATGCAGTGTTTTAATTTGCTTTACTTCTTTTTTGAATTGTTCTAAAAAAAGCTTATAATTTTGGCACATATAGAGTCTGCAGCTACTTGTGAAATGGTGTATGTATGTTCTTTGTTAATATGCAATGCTTTAATTTGTTTATCTTTCTATTATGTTAGGGGTTTAGGGTTTTCAATCCCGAAAATATTGAATATTTTTCGAAAAAAAGCTTGTAATTTTGGCGTATAAAGTTCGTAATACTCGTGAAATGGTGTAGCGAATGTTATTTCTTAATTCTGCAATGTTTTAGTTTCTTATCGTTTCTATTAAGGTTAGGGGCTATGGTTTTCCATCCCAAAAGTTTCAGATAGTTTGCCAAAAGTTCGAAATCTATTTGGAAAAAACTTATAATTGCTCTTCTGTGCAGTTAGCTCTTGCTTGGGTTCTTCACCAAGGGGATGATGTGGCTCTTATTCCACGTAATTCATTTTTGTATATTCTCTTAATCAAATTTGGCATGATGTATAACTTCTGCTGCTTAACCACCAAAACATTCCAAGACTAATATGTTGATTATAATTTACCACTGTGTGGGATGACATCAGTTGATAATATCTTGTAGAACTTGAAATATTGTTTTTTTTTCTTTTTCTTTTTGACTAAAAGCTAGCAAGTAATCATCTACTGGGTTTCATTAAAAAGAGGATAACTACACAAACTCTAAGGTCTCACCATCTCCCTTTATACAAAGCATCTCAGAATAAGCCTCTTGGTCGTGACTTATTTTTGAATTTCTGAATTTCAAACACAAACACTATGGTCTCACATCTCACGTTATACATAACATCTCATGTTAGAGTTACATTATGCCAACTAATATAAGTCCTTGTTGGTTCTTATCAATTGGTTAAGTGAAGGATACTTTATTTATTTATTTTGATTCATTTGCACAAAACAGTTGTTCTATATTTAAATTCATATCAATTGAAATAAACAAAAGGTATTACCAACCTAGTTTCCTACATATCTTTGAGTGCTCAACCCATGTACTGGAATATGAAGTGGGACATGGTTACATCAGTAAAAATTATTCGAGCATGTGAATGCTAAACTAATATTGATGGAAAAAATGAAACCGTGATGCTAAATGCCATAATTCATGGACTTAGTGCCCAACACATCAATCAGTATTCATTCAGTTTCATTACTGTAGGAATATTTAAGTTTCAGTATTGTCGGCATGTATCAAGTTTCAGTTCAGTTTGCAATAACGGATCATGTATCAAGTTTCAGTTCGTGGGGATGAAGGCTAATCGTTGCATGTGTCAGTTTGCAGTGTCGGTTCTTGTATCAGTCAAATTATGTTGTACAGACACGATGTCACATCTTGTTGTGTCCTAGTAGTATCTATTATTTTTTTCGATACGTGTTCGATATGTATCAGTCAAATCATTTACAAGACTTTTTTATGGAATGAAATCTATGTGGTACTAGTGCTTTATTCTCTTGCTATCACTAGCAAATTCTTGTTATTCATGTGTAGGCACTTTTATTGATTCATCCAAATTCTTTTTAAGCATCTAGATATGGACACTTGAGGGTGTGTTATTGACATATTTCATTATTGAACCCAACAAGCTCATTGCAACATATGGAGCCTTATAAGTGGGAGTTCCAAATAGTCTAAAGTGATGCTTTAAACATTTACATCAGTCATGGTGCAATGTGCTTCTATTTTCACATTTGCTAAAGTGTTAAATGCACTCTAGGAGAAGCCATAAGCCTAATATAGGCTATTGGCTGACTCGTTGCTTAGAATTTTCACGTTTGCTGTTGAAGTGTATGTTTCAGTGTCCAAATGTACACATGTAAATTGCAAAATTGCTAGGTGAGGCTATTGGCTGACGTAGGAGTCCACTTATTCAGACAATTATTGTAGATAGCATAACCTAAATTTTTTTTTTACATATTACTTAGTTATTTTATAATGTAGTGGCATAACATGTATAAATGCCTTTATTTGCTTCTTAGACTCATTATCACTTATACACGAGTGTAAAATCTTGAAGTTCCCTCATATATTTTTCTGCAGGTTCATTGTGCATGGGCAGCAACAGAAGCTTATTTTCTCCTTCAATTGGTTTAACATAACAACCACGTGATGGGCTACATGTCTTTGATGATTCCATGAAGCGTATGCAAGGTTAAGTCATAATACTGATGTGGATGATAAGGTGAGTTTTCATTTCTATATTGACCAATAATATCAGTTGGGCGAATGAACTCTTTTCCAATTCCAACTTATCTCCACCAAACTATTAGGTTCATGGTGAATTTAAACCAAGATTGTTAGAGAAAAGTGTGATATTTTCATGTTGCTTATATTGATATCCAATTGAAGATTGTCCAATATAATCACCATTGTATTATTGTTCTTGCTTTGCTCTATAAGACTCTGCGTTCCTCTAGAATACAAAATAGTCTAGGGAGTGTAATTGCAGAGTATGTGTTTAACTGAAGGCAGTGTGAGAGGGATAAGCTGCAGGTGCAGCAGCAACCAGGGATATAGGTGCAAGCGTAGATAGGTAGCAATTAGCATAGGCTGCTTGGGTGTGCAGAGGATTATCCAGTGTGGTGTGCTGACTGCAGGTAGAAGTAGCACTGTAGTGTAGTGTGGGGATTTACCTGCTAGGTAAATCTGTAGTTGCAACAAGCAACAACTGTTGCATGTGTTAGTCATAATGCTTCTAAGCGACCTCACATGGTGCATGTACATATACTTATACAAATGTGAAATTGTTTGAATCTCTACCCTGAACATAGGTAATATATGCACAAGTTCTTATATATGATTTTTCTAGTAATGCATTGGATGCCCTATTCTTTTAATTTGTTGTATACAATCTTTATGGATACATGCTTGGTAAAGGAAAGAGTATTCCTTTGAAATTTCCTCATCAAATATGGCTTTGATGTAAATTAACCTGACAAATGGCTTTGTTTATTCTTATTTTAGGATACTTAAGATGGTTTGTTCAATAGGGTTGAAGTAATTTATTGCACAATTTCATGCTGGAGATAACTTGACAAACTACGATCATGATCCCTGAGTCTTGTAAGTTCAATCTTGATACATAGGGTATGTTCAATATTTGCATTTTGGATTTTGTGTTTTCTTTTGAGATATGGGAATAAATTCCATCATGATTGAAGAAATTTTTTCTGACATGAAAGGATCTTCAAAGTTAAATAACCAATGATGAGGTCTAAATTGTGACTACAACAATCCAGTATTTGATGTTGGGTGTCATATGTGCCACTGAGAGTTATTTATTTTTATTTCCAAATTTTTACCTCTTGGTGGAGCAATTCTCTGAGGAAGATGGGTCATAAATCTGGAAATAATTCATGCAATTGGGGATACTCAGTGTATGTTATCTCTGCAATTTTGTATGTGCTCCCCAGGTCTGCTGTGTATATGGTTTTTCATTTTTATTTTGGAAATAGCATGCGCTTTACTGTATATTGTGAAAGTTGTGCCCTTCACAAACCTCTGAGGCTTTGTAAACATTCATATTTTCTTGGTTTTTATCCAAGTAAATATATTGAGTGTTTAAATCTGTTAAGTCTACATTTTCTTGCAATGCTTCTTTTGGATGTTCTCTAAATTATGTTCTCAGATTGCTTTGTTCATCATGCATTTTACTGGTTGAAACATAATCAATTTTGGTCACAAGTATGGTTGAAACACCATAATTTTATTGGCTATATTTTTTCTACAATTTAAGTTTGGATTTTTCAGTTCTGTAATTTGTCGGTTGAGGTTCTATGTATATTTTTGTATTCAAAGCCAGTTTGGTTGGCATATGATGGCGGTAAGGATACAATGTAAATTTGTGGTGATCACAACACTTCAGTTTCTTGTACCTACCCTTTGCAAAAGAGTAACATTTATATGTCCTCAATGAATCTCTAATTCTAGTGCACATTCAGTGTTGCTGAACTTGTAACATTTATATGTCCACATACTTTTTACCTACCGTATATTTTTTGAACTGTTGCCAGACATTTAACTTTATACTATTAATCTTCATGTTATCATTTGTTGTTCCAGATCTTTCCACGAGTATAGTGAGGCTGTTCTGGAAAAAGTTGGGGCTTGTCGTGTTGGCTGTAGTTAATGAATTCCCAAAGCTACCATAGATGAGGTGTGTCCTATTACAACTGCAAACTTGCCAGCTATATGATTTTACAAGACATTTTCTTCTTCTGATAAAATTTGTTTTCCTATGGTTCTCCACTATATGGCACATATGCATTTTTGTTAATGGCATTTTCCTAATGTATGTTTCGCATATGTATCTAATCAATGATTGGTTCTCCTATGTAAACAAAAAAGCTGAACAAGAAGTTGGCTTAATGGCAATTTCGTTATTCACTTTTCCTTCATATATGAACACAAATATATTTATTCATGCTACATATACATATATTTACAAAGGTAAAGACAAGTAATTGTGTCCTCGTTCTGGATTTTCATTGGTTAACGTGTCACAGACTATGTATCCTTGTTGTGTCAAAGTGTGATGCTCGTATTTGGGTACACTAATTATAGGCTTCAACTACAAAATATTTTGTTATGCTGATATTACACGTTGTATTATTCAATGCAATTTGAATGTATTCAACTCATGGTACAATGAACTTGACTCAAGGTTCTTTTGTTAGTTTTAAGTTACAATAGTCCCTGTAGAATACAAGACATTGTTCAAACTTCTCCAGAACACCAATTTGTATGTTTCATTAGGGATATTGATTAGCTTTGGGTATGTACAACTTCAAATTTGTGTATGATATACAACTCTAGATCGATTTAGAGTACATTGCCCTTATGTCACTGGAAATTCTCAAGGGTAGTGATAATATTTCTTCTTTTCCTATGATATACGAGTCTTTGTTTTGTGATAATATTGTGCAGACAAATTTGATTAGAAAAACATTCTTTTCTACCATAGCAGCTAATGTTTCCTTCTCCCTGCAGGTGGCTTGCAGTTGATCGACACCGGCCTATATTGTAGATACTACTACTTGTGTTGGGCCTAATTAACTTCCCTTAGGTATCTATTTACTGCCACCTATAAATTACATTAATTATACAACTTTGTTCTTGTGTGGGGACAAACGCTTTAGAGTATTCAATCCAAGTGTTCAAATTCATTGTTAACTAATTAGGCATTTTTAACTTGGTGGCTAAATGATAGTTCTGATAGGGAGATGCTGTTGATATGAACCTAACCTCCATAATATACATTAAAATAGATGTAGTATGGCTTCTTGTGTCTGGAGCTGTTTAGTTCTCCCAGTTTATACGCTCCCATATGCCTTCACTTAAATTTTCCTCTAGGCCCCTTGTTGTTCCTGGCATTTTTAGTGCACAGGCACAAAATTACAAAAAACATGTAATTTCTCATGCTAATGTAACTCTTTTATGTAGATGTTGAAGAAGTTGCCAGAATTTTTCAAGTTTTATATAGATATTGTAATATGGCTATATAGAGGATGAAGAAGTTCCAATTGACTATATAGATATTGTTTCTTAGAAATAAGTTAAAAGCTTGATAGCTGATCATTGTATCACACAGGTCCTATTCAAGCTTGATGGCTATGTAGGTATTGATACTTGATATTTAATCTACAATAACAATTATATATATAATTATTTTTTTACTAAATATAATATGTTGAACCACGATTACTGTTTTTCCAATAATGCAATCACTAGCTGAAATACTGTATCAAATGATTATGTTGCCATGTCCCAAACTTTTCTAAAGGAAAATTATTTTTGTTCTCGTGTACCATGGCCCAAAGGTTGATATCCATAATAAATTACCAATTTGCATCTAGAAAATTTAGATAGCAAAAGTTTCTAACTCAAGAAAAAACCTATACCTAATAGTGAATTGCCAAATCATAATATATGATGCTGCAGGGGATGGGCTCTCTTAGATTAGAGTTATGTTGATTCTTAGTATCCTTGTGTACTCTTAAATAACTTCCAAACTTCATAGAAGGAAAGAGTTTGGAGGATTATGTCAAAATGCACGGCTTAGAAAATTATGACATGTTAGTCTTCCGACACCGCGGTAACATGATATTCACATTAAGGGTCTTTGACAAGGTGACATGTTGTGAAAAGATATATCCTTATAGTTCTCCTACAGATTTGAAGAAAACATATGTACTTCCTCCGGGTCGTGCCGCCGGCTGTGCTGCTTCCCCCTCCTCTTCCTGCCCACTTCTTCTCCCCCGACTCTACACTTGAGGTGGATATCATATGTGGCTGAGAGAGTCAAATAAGAAGAAGGGAAGTAGGGAGGAGCAGATGGGTCCAGAGCCATGGTGGAGGAGAGGAGAAGGAAGATGCTTGATCAGAACGGATGGCTCAGAACACAACCCAAAATTCATTCTAGCATACATTAGTGTGAATCATCTATGTTCTGTACATATGGTGTAGTATATGTTCTTATCAAATCTAGTATGTAGTATCTGAAGAATGTAACAGAATCAAGATGAAATCACATAATATAATACTAAAACGTCATCTACTACTATATAAGATATAGTGATAGGTTGTCGTATCATCATTGCCGAGGAGGAGCCACTTCTTCCGACTCTACAGAATCAATGCCATCCAAGGAAGGCAAAACTGAATCAGCATTGTCTTCCGGATCGTCCTCATCAAGGCATAACGGGCTGCTCAGCATGCCCAGCTTCTTCAACTTCTCGCTGGCTGCAGAGTCGAATTGGGAATGGGTCCTCTTTGCCGGCCCGGAGCTTTGACTCGCACTCGTCGTTTCGCTACCGGTTTTCTCTCCTCCTCTGACGCGGGTCATAAGAAAAGAAATTTCGTACCTCTTCTTCACATAAACATCATTGCCGCCTTGTACTTGAGCCTCCTCGTCTGTGACGCTATCCAACTTCTCGGTGCCTATATTGTCACTCGAATCTCCCCTTCGACTCGTATCGTCCTCTTATTCGTCTGTCTTTTCGCTTCCTGTCTTGCAATCATCTGCTATCACCGCCGACTCATTCGACTCCTTCTCCGAGTCTTCCTCCTCCTCCTCCTTGGAGCCATCGGAGAAGGAGTCGAATGAGTCGGCGGTGATAGCAGATGATTGCAAGACAGGGAGCGAAAAGACAGGCGAAGAAGAGGACGATACGAGTCGAAGGGAAAATTCGAGTGACAATGTAGGCACCGAGAAGTTGGATAGCGTCACAGACGAGGAGGCTCGAGTACAAGGCGGCAATGATGTTTATGTGAAGAAGAGGTACGAAATTTCTTTTCTTATGACCCGCGTCAGAGGAGGAGAGAAAACCGGTAGCGAGGCGAAGAGTGCGAGTCAGTGCTCTGGGCCGGCAAAGTGGATCCGTTCCCATTTTGACTCTGCAGCCAGCGAGAAGTTGAAGAAGCTGGGCACGCTGAGCAGCCCGTTATGCCTTGATGAGGACGATCCGAAAGACAATGCTGATTCAGTTTTGCCTTCCTTGGATGGTATTGATTCTGTAGATCCATGTATAAAAGAGGAAAAGATTGGGTGTAGAGTGGACCCAGAGGGAAATGAGAGATTGGAAGCTGGGTCAATATCCAAGAAGCGAAAAAGAGTCGAGGATTCTGATTTTGATGGCATAGAGGAAGAGGTTCGCGACATAACGAGAGGGACAGGAAAGGGGGCAGATGAAGTGAGGTTGACGACGTCGAAGAGAAAGGCAGCACGGATGGCTCAGAACACAACCCAAGATTCATTCTAGCATACATTAGTGTGAATCATCTATGTTCTGTACATATGGTGTAGTACATGTTCTTATCGTATCTAGTATATGAAGAATGTAACAGAATCAAGATGAACTCACATAATGTAATACTAAAACATTATCTACTACTATATAAGATATAGTGATAGGTTATCGTATCATCATTGCCGAGGGATGAGGGTCGGAGGACAGTCAACTTTATCTACGGCTACATAGTTTCTGTCTCGCCAGTCGAATGGCTGCAGGGACTATGTCCTGATCACCATGTCATACCGTAGATTAATGCAAATGGAGCTGGAGCCAAAATACAGAAACCAAAATACAAAATACAGAATCAAATCCCTGGGTTCGCCGAAAATACAAAACACAGTTCTAATTTATATGTATTTTAAGTGTGAGAACGGATGGCTGAGAACACAATCCAACCGGAGAGGATACTCTGAGAGATCCATCTGAGTAGGACGTATACTCTGAGAGATCCATCTGAGTAGGACGTATACTCTGAGAGATCACCTTTACAAGAATGATATCAGTAGTGGGATTGAGTGTTGGAGGAGATATTATCAGAGTATACGTCCTACTCAGATGGGTCTCTCACCGTTACTATTTTTTTCTGACAGCATGGTAGATGTGCTCCGTCAATAGAATCTTGCTCCGAGCCAAAACTTTTCTCCGGAGCTCAAGTGGACATCCTTCGTGTAGAGCTCAAGTGAGAGGTTCCTGACAGCATGGTGGTCTCCTTTGTCAAAGTATCCGTGCTCGTCCCACAACCAATATGGGATGAGCACGGATACTTTGACAAAGGAGACCACCATGCTGTCAGGAACCTCTCACTCGAGCTCTACACGAAGGATGACTACTTGAGCTCCGGGGCAAAGTTTTGGCTCGGAGCAAGAATCTGTTGACGGAGCACATCCACCATGCTGTCAGAAAAAAATAGTAACGGTGAGAGACCCATCTGAGTAGGACGTATACTCTGATAATATCTCCTCCAACACTCAATCCCACTACTGATATCATTCTTGTAAAGGTGATCTCTCAGAGTATACGTCCTACTCAGATGGATCTCTCAGAGTATCCTCTCTGGTTGGTTATCGTATTATCATTGCCGAGGGATGAGGGTCGTAGGACAGTTAACTTCATCTACGGATACATAGTTTTTGCCTCGCCAGTCGAATGGATGCAGGAACTATGTCCTGATCACCATGTCGTAGTCCAATACAATCCAGAGATTGACACGGTACTAATTCATATATGTAGTCCAATACAAATAGTCTAATACAAAAACAACCCAATACAAATAGTCCAATACAAATAAGTACTAATAGCTAATGAGAACCATGCCGCTCACGCAAATGCTCAGTGATACGATCACGCAACCACCTCAAAAAAGCAAGATCTTTGGCGTGAGGAGAGATGTCGTCCATTGCAAGTGCTGCATGAATAGAACTCCTGGTCTCACTAGCTACCGGTGCTGGATGAATAGAACTCCCGGTCTCACTAGCAACCGGTGCCACTTCCTCCTTAACTGTAAGAGGAGCCACCTCAGCATTCACTGTTTCCCTCAAACGACATGCCGCTCCTCGGGTCATGGGTGCCATCTGGTAAGATCGATATTCACAAATAATATAATTGTAACATAAGAAAGCTAACTAAAGGAACCATCATATAATTTGAGTACATTTTCGAAAGCAGATAAAGTACAAAAAATTTGATTTTTTGCTAAGTGTGAGAACGGATGGCTCAGAACACAACCCAAGATTCATTCTAGCATACATTAGTGTGAATCATCTATGTCCTGTACATATGGTGTAGTATATGTTCTTATCGTATCTAGTATCTGAAGAATGTAACAGAATTAAGATGAACTCACATAATGTAATACTAAGACATCATCTACTACTATATAAGATATAGTGATAGGTTGTCGTATCATCATTGCCGAGGGATGAGGGTCGGAGGACAGTCAACTTTATCTACGGCTACATAGTTTCTACCTCGCCAGTCGAATGGCTGCAGGGACTATGTCCTGATCACGATGTCGTACCGTAGATTTAGGATTTAAAATATGGTATTCAGGTCAACTTAATTCAGTCAAAGGGTATTGAACAGAAAGTCTAATTAAGACTTTCAACTAAGCAGGCAGCCTGGACTGCTGTTCAGAACTTGACAGGCAAAATCTCATACCATCTGATGACAAACCTATACACACCCTTGCCCAAACCATTTATTTCAGTAGGTAAAACATTCCAGGTTACTCAAGTAACCTGTCGTGCGACATTTGGTGTCAACAGCATTCCTTGTTAATTGTAACATGCATACTATCATATCCCAATTCTGCCAAAACCTGACCCACATACCCTACACTAATCATTCTATATTTCAGTAATGTCAGTGAGCTAAATCATACTCAACTGTCGAAAATACTTAGGAAAAAACTCATTCACAGGATTAGTATCCATCCTTCGTGACATAGCTAAAATTTTATAGGGCTCGATAATAATTATTAGTCAATTTATTCATCATTTCAAAACCATAAAAATGCCCAAAAAACTCCTAATATCAGTAAATAGGGCTCGAACCCTAAATTAGAATTCGAATCCAAGCAAAATATCAAATTGACAGTTGATATGCCCAAAAAAACTCCCAGTATCAGTATATAGGTGTCACACTGTGAGTCTCGTATCCACACAGTGGGACACGACGTGTCCAAACCAACAAAATAGGTGTCACACGAACTAGAAGAGAGTCCACGCTCTCGTGTCCCCCGCAGCGAATCCACTGTGAGTCTCGTGTCCCCCGCAGCGAGTCCACGCTCTCGTGGACACGAACCAGAAACGAGAGAGAGCTAGAAGACGAGGAGAAACTGGGGAGGAGCTACCTGAGGAAGGAGGAGGAGGGGAAGGAGGAGAAGGAGGAGCTACTTGAGGAAGGAGGAGAAGGAGAAGGAGGAGGCCGGAGGAGGGAGATCGCCGGAGGAGCGTCGCGGAGGAGGAGGCCGGAGGAGGGTAATCGCCGGAGGAGCGTCGCGTCGAGCGCGCAAAAAATTAGGGGGGAAATTTGTGAATGATCGAAAAGGAAACCCTCGTCGGCTATATGAAATGATTAGCGACGTCCTTTTAGGACGTCGCTAAACATCGCTGATATTTAATAAACGGCGACGCTGCTTAAAATGCGTCGTTACACGTCGCTATATCAGCGGCGTGTACCGACGAACTTGCAACGTAGATTCCCATTTAACAAATTGTAGCCGCTAGACGTCGCTATTAGTCGCTGTTGGTGACAAACAGCGACGTCCTAGATAAACGTCGCTAAACCCCTAAAAATTAGCGACGTTCTATCTTGGAGTCGCTAAATACGTCGCTGATATGACTTATTTTGGTAGTGTTAATAATTCTCTATTGCATATATCCTAGTTTGACAAAGCTTGATCATGCTTACTGCATGTCTATAAGAATATGTTAGACGAACAAAACAATATGATACAAGCATAAATAGCAATATGATATAGAACATTTAGGACAATGCTAAGTTTAAGTAGCAACATAATAGTGATTACATGAATATTAGTGATGTCATTATGGTAAACTTAATTGATTAGCCATACTAAAAAAATGATATAATCATTGGGCTAACACAAATGACTACTGCTGATATGGTGATGGTAGTATAGCAGCTCTGTGAACGAGTCACGAAAATCGTTAGCAGCGAACTGAGCAATCTTACAAACACATGATCGGCCATGGTAGATGCAGCTGGGACAACAAGGACAATCGTTACAATAATAAGAAATGGTAAAATACGGACAACATGAGCAGGTGGACTCAACCTATCTATAGTTGTCTGCATATCCTCCATATTTGACTGAAGTCCTGCAATAACGATAACCGCTTGTTCTAAATCTTAATCTAGAGGAGGCGGAGCAAAAGAAGATGCATGTGGAGGAGGTCTAGAAATATAGATGCCTGCGAGACCAAGGAGCTGGTGCCATATATGCATTCGTCCTTCCCTCTCCCGCCAACGACCTTTAACCAAAGGACATTATCTTCAATGGACCGAGACTACACGAGACTCTTGTCTATCTCATCATCAGTGTCTCAAGAGGATACCTCAGTCCATAGAAACTGAAATGCATTATTTAACCCCATATTTTAATATCATAAGATGTTTTCAAATAACATATATTTTTTGGACTAACCTAAGTTTAAGTTATATCTTTAAATTACATAGTGTAAAAGATTGAGGAAACTATAACTATATTAATTACAAATGTCTTGATCGTCTTCTCGTCCATGTACGTTCCGTCCTTCCTCTTATGCTTGTGCTCAAAGACCTCCGTAAAATCAAACTCTCGAGAAATCTCCACCCTCATTCGCCTTCTTATCGGTATATGTACAAAGTAATTAATTAACATATTAATAGAAGAACTATTGATATTAAACAATAAAATTAAGGAATGTAAATATTTTAAGTTATCATATTTCCCAGATTTCTTACATACATGATAGTGGGGATCGATCCACCTGTATAGTCCAATAGAAGAACATACAATCTTAGCTTCCTCAGATATCCTTCAATTCATGATTCTCAAGTTCCTTGTGCATTTCCACCCAGTATTCCTCCTTAAGACGCAGTTTCCTTCCTTGTCCTTGAATAATCATCCTTTTCACGTCATCCATCACATCATGGATCATGTGGATACAAGCACCCTTAGAAGTGTTCTTCATCTCGTCCTCTCGATGCGTAGGCCACCAATAGTTCTTCAGCAAAACCAAATTAAACATTTATAAGATTAATTTGATAAAATGTAAGGATATAGTACATATGGTAGTAAAATATACCCTCATCTGGTCTAACCATATGTACCTGATCTTTTCCTCACCAAGGAAAAGTTAATGTAGGGGCAATGATAACTACCTTGAATGATCGAACCAAATGCTAGAGTAGCGGGAGGCAGAAAAACATATAAAATATATATCAACAATTAACAATGAAGGAAAGAACCAATAATTTAATATATGAAATGACATAAATTTTAAATTAAATTGACTTACAATTCCTTGGAAAGGGACCAATATCCTGTCTAAACTTCCAAACATGCCTCTTTTGTGGAGTAGGACGATCAATTGGTTGTAGGAGATATCGATATATATGTATGTCATATCCTAAATCAGGATACTCTATCACGCCACGATCCCATAGGACCGGAAGTCGCTACTGGGTTTGATGTTGTATAAGCCTAAATTATACTTGTACAAGGCAAACATGATAAAAGCTAATTAAACATCTAAGATATGGGGTCATCACAACAGATATACTAAGCAAAAAATTTGAATAGACAATTTTTACAAAAGGATGATTCTTTTTGTTAATATGGCACAAGATTTACAATGGCTCAAAGCCAAGATACAATTTGATTACAAATGGCTCTATCGCATTCTCTCAATATAATGACTTATACCACAAGGTGTACCGTCACGTCCCGATTTTGAAAAATCGGTAGTCGTCCTCTGGACGTAATATCGTGCGAGCCTAAGTTGCACTCGCACAAGGCAACTTCATAAGGTTATCCAAAACACAACATCTAATAGAGTACGCAGAGAAATTGAACAAAATATTTGAAATAATAGAAAACTTTACTTCATTAATAAAGAACATCATTCATAAGACTTTACTACAATTATTGTCGCTCGGACATACAATCTGACTCAAATACAAAATGAACGTTGATGAGACAGTCCTTCCTTACATTACATTCCCTTTATACAACCAAAACATTCTAGACACCTACTATCGAGGGGAGTCAACTCATTTTCCTTTGACTGATGCAAAGTCTTTAAAATGAGTTGAAACAAGCCTTCGACACATGGGCGAGTCTTCAAAACACACGAGCATCGACTTGTTAGATGGCACATCCTTCCTGGTCTGTACTATCTATGGAGATCGAGGATTAGTAAATTTTCGTGTATTGGTGAGTGTCACGACCCACACCCGCTTTTCGGGATACGAGTACGTGTCTAAGTCTAGCCTACATTGCAGAATTGACGTAGTAAGCTGTCTAGACCACAATGCTCAAAGTCATAATATTGCACGTGAAATAATATCTACGTTATTGCTCATTCACAATCTAAATTAATTATAATATTCAAGGATTACACTTGATTAAAATATACAATGTCTCACAAATTATAGAAAAGACAACTAAGTGAATACTCAACTATCTAACTAGTCTATAGGTTTGGCCTTCAATACAGTCATATCTTCCCCAAGGATCCCATGCAGCGACTATCTGAAAAAATATGTTTTCAGTCAGGAATAGAACGAGTACAATCCATGTATGTAGTTCCAAATATATGATAACGACTATAAAAATAGTGAATAGAAATAACAAACATGATGAAATAACTAAACTGAAATCATGGCATGGACAATAAAAGAAAGCAGTTGATCATGAACTATAAAGACAAGTAGAAAATGGAATAAGAAAATTTAACCATCTACGTGATTTGAAGTACACCTTTTAATATGTACGGTCTGGGACAGTTACACCGCACAGCTACAATGTCTACTTTGCAAGAAATATAAATAAAGCACGGTCTACAAGGTCTACTATACAATTTGTAATGCAATATGACAACGTTTAAGGTCTGATCACATATTTACTTGGTACTTCCCCGTCCGACTACTAGACATAGAATACGATGATCAAGTATGACACAATAACCGATAAACATGATTCACTAACCTGTGTAACGAATGTGTCAAGAATCAAATATGTATCACTAATAATACAATTATAGTAATTAAACAATATTGGAAACGAACAAGAACTGTACTCGCCTAGGGTCCTTAGCTGGTGAAATCGACAATCCCATTGGGTCCTGGATAGTCCAATAGGCTAGGGTTGATGTGAAGAAGTCCAAGTTTGGCGAAATAGGACAAATGATTAGTCACGGTCAAGGATTGATCTAAGAGGAAATTCGATGCATGAAAGTTATCACGTTAATCCCGAACTATTTTAGAAATTAGTCACTAACTATTTTTATTATCCAAAATATTTATAAATAAGTACTTAAAAATTTAGAGATCATTCTTAGGCTAAAATACTCCTTTTTGAAAATAAGTACTATAAGTCCTAATAGATAAGTCCCCGCTTTAGTTTTAATCAAATAAACATTTAAATTAAATCCAATCTTATCAAAATCCTATAAATGATCGTAACTAATAGTTTAAAGTATTACCCTGTCTTATTAAATAATTTAAATTCTAATAGATAGTTTTTCACATAAATTCAAATAGAATTTAAATACAAATTATTCTAATTGCAATGCTATAAACGATTGCTATAATAATATAAAACATTATTCTATTTTATCAAATAATTTCAAATATATAAAGACAACTCAAATAATCGACAAACATAACAACCTTAAAATAATATCTAAAGGTTTATCAAACTTAAAACACATTATTCCAAATCGTAATATTAATTTCTATCAAATTAATTTAAATTATATTAGTATAAATAAAATCTTAATTCAAATAGTTATCATAGTGATTTAAATATAAGAATATCATCCAAATAATTAAAAAAATATTTTTATTAATCAAATCTTATTTACAATAATTTGACGAAAATCTTTTTATCGATCAACATAAATATGCCTATCAAATCACTTTTGAAGATAGTTTTGAAGGTCCTAAAATAATTACAAGCATCCTTATGATGCATGACAATAAAATTCAAGACTAAAATATTTTTATTACAAAAAATTAGTACTTTCAAAGCATTTATTTAAAACTAGTTTTTGAAATGACAAGAAAATAGCAAAATAATGTTTATACGTTTCGAAGAAGATATTTTTCAAAATATGAAAAATAGAACAAATAAATAAATTTTTTGAAAAATTTGGGAAAAAAGTTACAGTGAGTGACTAATTAAAGATTTACGCTCTCATTTACTTAAGAGGTTATACGAAACATGCATGTATATTTGGTGATCTATCTAGCCATCCTAATAAATTTCATGTAAGTAGTTGAATAGGACATAAGTAGTGTAAACTACGATGGAGTTTACCCACAACAACACGTGTTGTTTCAATGTAAATTTTACCATATTCTTTCCTGTCATATTGATAAGTTAACTACAATAGAGTGAATTTACGGAGGTCACTGGCATGACGAGCCATCCTGGACATATAGCTTGATTTAGACGACGATCATTTCAACGCGGGTAGTGAGAACCGTTGAAAGTCCTTAAATACTCACGGTACAATCTAGCATAGCTATCGTATTTCCCCTAGGTCAAATCAGCTCTATGGTCCTGAGATACTATTTGAAGAAATATTGTCCTTATTCACAAGTTGTCCATGATCGTACTAGACTAAAACTAATTACTCATGTATGGTCTACGCATTCATAAGAAGCTTAACCATTTTTGTGTACCCTGCCTTATTGTTGTAGCATTCATTGGTTCAACATTTGCACGACACTGTTCTATAGTAAGAATTACATAAGTAAGCATGCTGGCAAATTCATGATTTCATAGTTCTAAAGCAGGTATACGTGAAAAATCATGCAACAGTTCATTAAAAAAAGCATTTGTGCCCTTGTGTCATCATCTAACATTCTAGTTACATTGCTATCAGCAATCGATTGCAGAACAAGAGGGTCAAAGGTGAGAAGGGTCAAGCCACTCACCTTGATTGTTTGAGACGAGAGAAAAAATGTCTGATGCGCTTAGACAGTGCCTACACGATCACCTGCAATCGCATAAGCAACGACCAACACTCTATCCTTCTCTTCCGAGTTCGATAAATACAAAGTTTGAAGAATGCAAGCAATAAAATTTTAAAAATCTGTATAAAAATAAGTAAATATTACCGGCCTCCGGGGAAGTCGTGCACGTAGCACTGCTCTAAGAGTTAATCTAGATTTATGTGAAGACTTTGTCCGAATGCTCCTAGTGGTGGGCACGTACTCACACCTGAACCCGAAGAGAAAATTGAATCGGCATTCGATGCCCACAGATTTGGGGACACGTACCCGCACCCGTTACATGCGCCGAACCGAACCAAGCCGGACCAGGCGACGGCGCACGGGTGGCCCATAAGACTCCAACATAATACTTTAATGAAATAATAAGGAGCAAAGTAATATATTCACAATAAGATTCTCATTCCCAAGCGATGTGGGACTATACTGAAATATGGTACTTGAGCTTTTGCAATGTTTTGTAATATCGAACAAATATTAAAAATCGCACAAGATATCTTGTTATGGGACAATCATACAAACATAGCTGACGATATCTGGGAATAGAACAAGTCAGACAGTACACAGTTCGTGCGTGCACAAGGCTGTGTACGACAGCGTCAGACTGAAGGACGCTAATTTAGAGGCTGTCGAGTTTATTTGGATGAATAGAGTTGCAAAAAGAAGATGATCTCTGTATGTATCAGCTATGTTAGGCAGGCTTCCCACGTTAGACCGATTGAGTAGATATGGAGTTCAGACGGAAGGAATTGGATGTATCCTAATTTGTCGTCACAGTAATGAATCCATCACCCATTTATTCTTCAGCTGCTCGATGGTATGGTATATGTGGCAAATGCAATAGGATATCAAGCTCAATAAGAGGCATCTTGGGGCTTGTGAGTTGGACACAGTGATGGAGACTATAAGAAATGCAAGAGGAAAGGGTCTAAGGTGGTTCAATGAAGCGAGGATGAGGGTAGCGGCTATGATTTGACATGTATGGATAGAAAGAAAGAAATAATTTGTGAGACTTGTCTCACGGTATCAGTATTTATATATGGATACGTATTTTGTGTTGTACTTTCTTGATTTTTGATACCTTAAATTTTTTTCAAAATTATAAATTCCTTATTTATTGGCATACCGCCGATGTACTGGTGTGTATCGGCGGTTGTTATTCTCATTGTACGGACTTCCGACAAATGTCAGGTAGCCCGTATTTTGACTTGTCTTTTGTTTTAATTTAAATATTGACTCGGTTTAATTTTTTTATTCACATTTTCCGTTATACGTATTTCCAGTATACGTATACGGACTTCGACCCGTATTTTATTTTGTCTTATTATATTTTATTTTATTGCTCGATCTAGACTTGTTTTGATCTTGAGTGGTTCAATTTGGTTTGGTACAACTTGGCTTGCTTGGGATGGATTGGCTTGGTTTATTTTGATGGGTTCAACATGTTGAACCATCTTCTCCCTTTCCTTTTATCAACCCCCATCTCTTTCCAACTCCTCCATTATTTCATTTCTCTTCATCCTCTTCATCCTCTTCATCTTCTTCCTCCAACCCAAGGCAAGTACATCTTGCCAAATGTTGGACAATGCTATTTTTATTTGTCTATTATCATCCTTACATGATTCTAAGACCCTTTAGTTCTTGGCATTTTTTATTTCGGTGGTTCAAATTTTGTACATCTAAGTTTATGTCATTTTTGGTTTTTCTTGGTTTTGATCTATCAAACTTGCTTGTTTTGAAAAATTAATTGTTCCATGCGGTAGAGAATTCCATTTCACCCAAATTTGACCTTTGAAAAGTTAGATTTCGTTTTGTATTGACCGAGTTATGCAAGTTTGAAGTTCATGAGTTTTTTGGCCATCTTTCTCGGATTTTTGGAGAAGATGAGCAGTATGGCCGCATGAGTCCTTGCCCGTATGCGTCCTGCGGACCACATGAGTCCTGCGTACCGCATGAGTCCTTGGTCGCATGCGTCCTGCGGACAGCATGAGTCCCGCGAACCGCATGAGTTCCTGGCCCCTTTGGTCCTGCGGACTGCCTTGGTTCTGCGAACCGCATGAGTCCTTGGCCGCATGAGTCCTGCGGACCGCATGAGTTCCTGGCCCCTTTCGTCCTACGGACCATCTTGGTTCTGCGGACCGCTTGGTCCTGCAGACTGCTTTGGTCCTGCGGACCGCATGTGTCCTGCGGACCGCATAAGTCCCGCAGACCACATTATCACTTAGCCTTTTTGGTTCCACGGACTGCTTGGGTCTTGTAGACCGCACGCCTTGGCCGCATGCATCCTTGGCCGTATGCCTCCATGCTCCCCCTGTGGGCGTATGTCTCCCTGCTTCGCCTGGCGCCCCTTGGCACCGGCGCACCTTGCTTGCCCTATGCCTCTTGGTACAAGCTCACCCCGTGTACCCTTGCCCTTGCCACTCGCATGTTTATTTATTTTATTTTATTGTTTAGACTTGGCCTAACTTACGACGATCCTACTTAATAACTTGATATTTCTTTAAATAAAATTTTAACATGATTTGATGACCTTGTACAGTTAGAGAATGATTGTACACCTTTTTATGCTCTTAACACTAGCCCAGATTTTAATTATTGTTTTATGTCAAGTAGTTATTTTATATATTCCTTCTTACATGTTATGATGCGCATTTTATCAAGATCTTTCTACATGCTATCCATACGTCTATGATTTGCTTAATCTAGATAGTGATCCGTTATGGTGCACTCAGGATTTATGTCTTTCTTCCTTGCTTAACATGATAGTGGCCCGTAGGGGCACACTCTTGACAAGTACTATTTACATGACAAGTAAACCATGATAGTGGCCCGTCGTGGCGCACTCTTAACAAGCAACCGTAACATGATAACTCTTGATAGTGGTCCGTTGTGGCGTACTCTTGACATGACAAGTAAAACTAACATGACATGTATAATCAAGATGCTGTTGCGATGGCTATTCTCCTTGCTAATACAACTCTTTTGGACACCATGGTTGAATGTATTGTGTATGAGTGAATAAGCTACATGTTTCGTCTGCATCTTGTCTAGGACATGAATTCTTGGTTACCACGGTCAGGGATTCATATTGAATCTGACTAGGTTGATCAAGTAGTTCATATAGAGACATTTTTTAGTTACAGGCGATCCCGTTATCTGGACGCCTCAAGTGGACTTGTAGCCTGCCGACGAGTAGGACGCATTTCCAGCACAGTATTATGTGTTGCACCCCTAAGTCACCAAGTGATACATTTGTCTCCTAGGCGATGTATCCATTATAAATTCTTGTAATTTGCGTCTGGATAACCTGGATAGCTGCAGGTGTAATGCTCCGCTCCGTACGGTGCATTATGCTGAGTCGTTGACTCGAAGAGTTGCGTTGACTCGATTACTAATCGATGCGAATCGATACAAAGTGTTAAGTTGTCCCGAGCAATGCATCGAACTAAGTCGATGCGAAGAGTTGTCTTGTCCCAAAGAATGCATCGAGTGAATCGATGCGAAGCGCCGCGTTGCCTCGAAGGATAAGTACGTTGAGACGGCTCGAAGATTCTAAGAAATCGAATCGACCAAGGCGCAAGTCCGAATCGATGCAAGTATTGATTTTAGTTGGTTTCATGTGCAGGCTATACGTTTACGCTAAAATGTTAGAGGTCGATCTTTTGCCTTATTCAGTAAGGGGTCCGCGAAAGCAAATCGTCGCCTTGTAACGGACTGAAGCATTGGCACGGTAAGCCAAAACGGACGTATAATTCAATGAAGCACGAAGTGCTCGAATGGCTAAGTCAGGAGGGTTGCCCGTGTAACGAAATTATGAAATCGAGCCGCAACGGCTCAGCGAAACGACAAGGCATATCGATTCAAGGTGGGGGGACAGTAACTCTCTTTCCTACTCCGTCATGCTTAAGTAAAATATATATCATTGAATGCTGAGTTAGACTATCAACGCTACGGGCGTGGCTCGATAGAGAGATAAACGTAGTGCGTGTCGAACACTAGATAAAACAATTGGAATGAATCGTACGGCAGACGTACGAGTCGCCATGGAACATTGGATCTCGCAAAGGCGAGCGCCTCAGTGCGCAAGCCATAAGAACATGGGATAACTGTACTCAGCGAGTGCCTTAGCGCACGAACCATACCGTGCCTTCGCGCACGAGTTAGAACGGCTAGAACATTGAAAGACAATAGACGAGCGCCCTAGCGCGCAAGCTACGGACATTGAATGCTAAGTCATAGAACATCGGACGTACGGTCGAAACGTGCCTTCGTGCACAAGATAATAAAAGATGCCTTCGTTGCGAAAGAATACAGTTGTGGCGTGAATGTGGCGGAACTGTCGGATATGACATAATGCGTCGAAAGGTGTTCGGGACCTTCGGGTCGTTCGGTTGATGAACATTGAGTTGAGGCATAATGCCATTGAACATTGAAACGAAGTAAGAAACGTAAGAACATAGAAAGTAACGGAAGAAATACGAGATGATAATACGGCATGGTGCCCTTCGAAATGTTCGCGGCCTTCGGGCGTTCGTTGAGGACATTCGGGCGTTGTGCCAATTGAAATAGAGATAAGCGAACTTGCTTGGTTGTATGAAAGATAAGATTCGTTGCATGTTCAAATGGACTTAAAGATATAAAAGCCCGTGCATGGGTATTCCCTTGAACGTAGCGCGCCAGGGCGCTGGGATCGTTCGGCCTAGGAGGGATTCGTTTACGGTATTGTTGGTGCACTTCATTTAGATGGATAGCGACCGTCTGGTGAATGTGATAAGCCACTTGCTACGATTATTTCGATGGCCTCTAATGTTGGTTAGCAACCGCACAGAGTTAACATCGTCTTATGTTTCGATTTGATAAATATAATTTCATTCTAGTCCGGAAAGCTAGTGACCTTCAGATAGTTAAGGGCGATGGGATTGGAAGTACAAGGTATACGTATATCCTGCATGGATGGATCCTGAATAGAATACACTATAACATGACAGGGAAAACGGATAGGCATATTCACCTTACGTCGGTGCAAGGGCGAGTGCGTCGATATTGCTAAGTCGCGCCACGAATCAAACACGAGATTGCTTGTCTGTTTACTTATGCGAATTGAATAACATGCTTGCCATGCTTTACAGTCTTCGAATATGCCATGAACTCATCCTAAGGAGAACATAGAAAGAGAACTAAATTGTATGTTTACATGAATCAATACAATACTAAATGTCGGTTTGTTAAGTGGGTTTTTGATCAGTACAGCGAGGACGAAAGTACTAATCTCCCATAGTTTGCTAGCAAGTTCAGGGATTGGTCTGCTCGCGGCGGAGCTTCGCTTGAACGCGTTGAGGCTTGGAATGTCGAAGCGCATTGAAGCGTGCGATCGCATTGACGCTCGGATACGCGACATGATTGTTGCGACCGAGATATAGAAGACATGAAGTATGGAACGGTGAAATCCTTTGTGGGCAAGAGAGAACCTGAGTGTTGTAGCCAATCTGGCAAATTCTGTTGGGCTTTCGAAAGCCTTTGTAATCTGATTTCGAATATCAATAAAGAGAATCGTTTCGTATACTCTATTTTTCTTTCGTTTTTAATCTTCAACTCAAAGATAACCATTTGAGAACTTGTCATCTTGCCTTGCACGGGCGCAACTCCAGGCTCGTGCGGCATCACAACCCATTCGAGGACGATGATTCGGGTGATTCCGGGTCGGGACGTGACAAATTGGTATCAGAGCTCTAGGCTCAATTTTCTCTGGACGCTTGCTTCATTTCAGTTCTAAAAGTTGTCCACCACCAATCAAAATCACTCTTGACTCAACTCTATGCCGCACTAGATGTTCCATACAATAAGTCTAATACAAATCATATAATTTTGTCGCGTGTTGTTTTGGAAATTACATGGTGTTGCTGGAAAAGTCGGGAAATATTTGCTGCTGCAAGTGCAACAAGTTGCGAGATGTGAATTCAAGGATTTGTTGCTGCGGATGCAACACGTTGTGAATTGTAAATTGAGATATTCGTTATTTACAATGATCGATATGAGAAATGTTGGTTGCATCGATACAATGATAGTTGTGGAATGTTGCTGCAGTAATTGCCACGCGTTGATTGTAAATGATGCGTTGAAAAGAAAATGAAAGTTGATATGGAATGTGTCGAACGGATTCACATATTGATTTCGAATGTGCGTTGCGATGAAAAGTGATAAGTATATATCGAATGTGTTGAAACGGATTTAAGCATTGACTTTGAATGTCGGAAATGAAATGTTGTACAATGTGCAATGCGTATCGAGAATAAATTGTTGCACGAGGTGCGGTAAATATCGAAAATAAATCATTGCACGATGTGCAATGCATATCGGAAGTAAAATGTTACACATGGTGCAACGCATATCAAAGTGAAATCGTTGCACGAACTGCGACGAATATTGAGAACGAATTGTTGCACAAGATGCAACGGAAGAAAACAAAAGTTATAAATCGAGAAACGAAATCGGTTCGGTTGCGCACCGAGCTTGTGTTGGCAAATAAAAACATTCGCCGAGTTGTTTCAGATTTGATTTAATCAGAGTTATGGTTGTGATCGATATGATCACTGCGAAAATCGTGAGTCGGGAGAGATCGTTAGTTTGTAAAGAGTACGTTGCGACGGAAGTAACTTGATTTCTGGGTGGTATATGGCATACCACCGATGCAATAAAATGGCTCGATTCCGAGTGGTATACGAAATACCACTTGTGCGATGAATTTGCATCGATGTATTATGAGAATTGCGAAGGATTTGTCCGCAACGGATGAGATAGCACCGAGTCTCGAATGAGAATTTGTACGACGGTATGTTGATGCAAGTGTTCTTCGATGATCGGTTAGAACGGTAAGGCGGGACTTGTAACATTGAATGATACGTCGATTAAAAATTTATGTGTCGGTCGAATGACGGAAACTAGCGAAACGATTATGCCTTGAGGCAACAATCGGATCGACGGGATAGAAAACTCGAAACGTTGAAATCGAACCGTACGACTTGCGATCCCGATTGAAATATTGGGCGATGCGAATTGTAATCGAATCGCACGATGTGCGACTTCGGTGAAGAGTTGGTTGACATGAGTAATCGTGCCTAAGAAATAGTTGGTTACGTTACGGCGGAACTCATTTGAGTACGACTGCAAACACGCAAAACTTAGAAGGCGAGATAGTATGACTTGAGGGTTCGATGTTGGATAATCGGTAACTCAGTTACGCAATCAAAGTATAGCGGAATGTGGCAATATCGGAGAAAGAGTTCATGTGTATGGATAAGTTCATTGCGAACTTGGATGTATACGATGCGAGTTAAGTTGACGTTGAAACGGATTCAAAGTTGACCCTTACGCTATCGAAATGGATACGGCATATCGAGATCGATATGTAAGAAAACGTAAGCACGATGTGAGAATACAAAAATAGAGTGTGCCTTGTGCTACCAAATTTTATAGATAACGATACGAGAATGAACGAACTTGGTTGATTGTAAATTTTGTGATTGATCAAGACGAGACTATAAGTCATTGACGATTGCTCGATGCGTATAACATCTCGTGTGTCGACCACGAAATAAGATAGACTCGAACTCGATACGAGTAGATGTTTCATAATTTACGGAATCATCGACGGCCGTGCATGACTTTACTCGGAGGATAGTTGCGCATTAGTTGCGCCGATAGAAATGGTTATATACGAATTTGGGTAGTCGCATAGAAATCGTCGGAACGCGATTTGGCTCCGAAATAAGATATAGCATGGTTCGTAGTAAACTGTCCTTCGGTGATGATCCACAATTATCGAGCGTAGCTTCGGGGCAGCTGACCCTAGAAGACTTGATCGCCAAATCAAATTGAATGCTGCAGACCGTAAGACGACCCATACGATATCGCATATGAGATTGCACTGATAACAAATATAACACGGTACATGTTGACGATAAGTCTAGGCGATCGAGAATTGTTGGAACAACTTTCGATTGAGAATGTATAGTTAGATCTTTGAGTATTCGTCGGATGAATACTTGAATAGTTATGTTGGTCGATGAACAAACTAGAAATTCACCAACAAACTTGGTGATTCGAATAGACGATTGCGAGAATCGTGCTATGCACGAGAGAGAACGATAAGGGAATGACTTATGAGTCATGTCGTTAGATTCGGATTCACCTTGCAATTGAGCTTGCATGAATCGAACTTATATTTGATGTCGTGAGGCGGGCAAGTTGGAAATTTGGCTAGTGAATTCCTACTCATTAGGAATCGAATGTAAGGCGTATCGTAAAGACCCTCGTGTCAAGGCGATCGTTTTCTTGAGCACCGTCGCCTTGATGTGAACTTTTGAGTCGGATAGATTGAGGCATTTGTGCAATGTCAATTTAAAGTTGCGTCGGAAGAATCTAAGCACGGGGTCTAGGTAAGTCACCTAGCGGACGTAGTCCTGAATGTTGATGCTATTGTAAGTCAACAAAAGAGAATCATGTCGAGATAGGATACAAAGTAAAACATCAGAAATCGTTGGATAGTGACGTCGAACGCAAGGCGTTGCGGAGACTCCTTGTGATCGGATGCGCGACGGCTTGACGCGACGCATAGAATTGATAGTTCCGATGAAACATACAAAGTGAGAAATGCGATTTTTGAATCGCATCATGTGCCTTAACTTTTGTTGGAGGATCGCGTATGTATCAATATGCATGTGCGCTAGAATTGCGAGAACAAGTAATAGAGCTAAGTCCGATCGAGAATACGAGATGGCAAGTTATTGAGAATAAGAAGTTACGTGTTTGCGTTGTTCCGATATCTTACAACTGAGCTTGGCTGAAATGTATATATTGGTGCGACGCCTAAAATATGTGTATAATTCCAAACTAAGTTGTACGATCCAAACGATAGTGAGACGAGATCGTGGAACGATCTAATGAAACCCTTGGAAATTTAGTATTGGTTTTGGTTCGGGACGAACCTTGTTTTAAGTGGTATATTATGTAATGCCCCGCTCCGCACGGTGCATTATGCTGAGTCGTTGACTCGAAGAGTTGCGTTGACCTGATTACGAATCGAGGCAAATCGATACAAAGTCTTAAGTTGTTCCGAGCAATGCATCGAACTAAGTCGATGCGAAGGGTTACCTTGTCCCAAAGAATGCATCGAGTGAATCGATGCGAAGTGCCGTGTTGCCTCGAAGGATAAGTGCGTTGAGATGGCTCGAAGATTCTAAGAAATCGAATCGACCAAGGTGCAAGTCCGAATCGATGCAAGTATTGATTTTAGTTGGTTTCATGTGCAGGCTATACGTTTACGTTAAAATATTAGAGGTCGATCTTTTGCCTTATTCAGTAAGGGGTCCGCGAAAGCAAATCGTCGCCTTGCGACGGACTGAAGCGTTGGCACGATAAGCCAAAACGGATGTATAATTCAATGAAGCATGAACTGCTCGAATGGCTAAGTCAGGAGAGTTGCCCGTGCAACGAAATTATGAAATCGAGTTGCAACGGCTCGGCGAAACGACAAGGCATATCGATTCAAGGTGGGGGGACATTAACTCTCTTTCCTACTCCGTCATGCTTAAGTAAAATACATATCATTGAATGCTGAGTTAGCCTATCAACGCCACGGGAGTGGCTCGATAGAGAGATAGACGTAGTGTATGTCGAACACTAGATAAAATAATTGAAATAAATCGTACGGCAGACGTATGAGTCGCTATGGAACATTGGATATCGCAAAGGCGAGTGCCTCGGTGCGCAAGCCATAAGAACATGGGATAACTGTACTCGGCGAGTGCCTTAGTGCACGAACCATACCGTACCTTCGCGCACGAGTTAGAATGGCTAGAACATTGAAAGATAATAGGCGAGCGCCCTAGCGCGCAAGCCACGGACATTGAATGCTAAGTCATAGAATATTGGAAATACGGTCGAAAAGTGCCTTCGTGCACAAGATAATAAAAGATGGCTTCATTGCGAAAGAATATAGTTGTGGCATGAATGCGGCGGAACTGTCGGATATGACATAATGCCTCAAAAGGTGTTCGGGACCTTCGGGTCGTTTGGTTGATGAACATTGAGTTGAGGCATAATGCCATTCGTAAGAAACGTAAGAACGTAGAAAGTAACGGACGAAATACGAAATGATAATGCGGCATGGTGCCCTTCGAAATGTTTGCGGCCTTCGGAAGTTCGTTGAGGACATTCGGGCGTTGTGCCAATTAAAATAGAGATAAGCGAACTTGCTTGGTTGTATGAAAGATAAGATTCGTTGCATGGTCAAATGGACTTAAAGATATAAAAGCCCGTGCATGGGTATTCCCTCGAACGCGGTATGCCAGGGCGCTGGGACCGTTCGGCCTAGGAGGAATTCGTTTACGGTATTGTTGGTTCACTTCATTTAGATGGGTATCGACCGTCTGGTGAATGTGATAAGCCACTTGCTGCGATTATTTTGATGGCCTTTGATGTTGGTTAGAAACCGCACAGAGTTAACATTGTCTTATGTTTCGATTCGATAAATATAAGTCCATTTTAGCCCGAAAAGCTAGTGACCTTCATATAGTTAAGGGCGATAGGATTGGAAGTGCAAGGTATACGTATATCCTGCATGGATGGATCCTGAATAGAATGCACTATAACATGACAGGGAAAACGGATAGACATATTCACCTTGCGTCGGTGCAAAGGCGAGTGCGTCGATATTGCTATGTCAAGCCACGGATCAAACACGAGATTGCTTGCCTGTTTACTTATGCGAATTGAATAACATGCTTGCCATGCTTTACAGTCTTCGAATATGCCATGAACTCATCCTAAGGAGAACATAGAAAGAGAACTAAATTTTATGTTTGCATGAATTAATACAATACAAAATATCGGATTGTTAAGTGGGTTTTTGATCAGTACATGTCACGACCCGCACCCTAGAGTAAGGGCACGAGACGTGGGTACGTCCAGCCTACGCCGCAGTGTCGGCGGTAGAACGCTGTCCTAGGTCACAACATCTAACAATTATAGGTAATAAACAGTTATACTCCCCGAATGGGGGTGACATAATAGAATATATCTCAATCACAGCTAAGGTAGAACAGGAATAAGATAGAATGATAATAGATGATAAAATCCAGGAAGGAAACATCACAAAGGTACAACCAGAATTCTAAGTGTCTATAAATAAATACATGTCCAAATCTCTGAAATCCAAATACAGTAATCCAAGTAAAGTAAAGACAGTCCTAGTCTAAGGGAGTGTCATCTACTGCTAGTGGATCCTGCTGCTGGTCCAAGTCCAGGCACTCGTCTAGTGTAGCACCGTAGTAGGTAGGACAGAATGCCTCAGCCTCGTCCTCTGTAATATTTCAACAGGTCCAGTCAGGACAGGAGCGAGCACAGTACATCTCAACAAATCATAGTAGGTCAGGATATATAATCATGCTAGAGAGTAAGATACAAGAAACTGAAGAATAATATGGTAAACAAGAAAGACTGTAAATAAGTAGCTACAGTATATAGAGAACTAACAGTGTCTAGTGATTCAGAGCACAAGATGGTTATGTAAACGGTACGATGTTATACACGAGTAATCAACAGAGGTTGTACACGAGTAATCTACTGGATTGAATACATAACCACTTCTACTCACCCGCCCCAATCAATACACAAGGATCTGGCTAAGTTATATTATTGTACACGAAGGTCATGTGAATACATGATTATACACGATTTCACACGTTTCGTACACGAATGTCACAAATACAAGGAGTACATGATGTTCACGATAAGTACACGAACACGAAATACCCGATGTATCCGCTAAGGGGATAACATCGTCCAACAAGATCCATATAGTACTAATCCGTGTTTCCAATGTGTCGGCATTATGTAAAGTAATCTAAAGCAGAAAATATACTCCTAATACAGGATATGAAATGATCAGAGAATGTACTCGCCTGTATCCGATAAATCTGGAGAATATATACTGTCCGAGGAGTGGTGTCTGTCTCCTATAGAACAGTACAAGTCACTATGAGTCTACAATAATAATAAGATGCAATTCAATACATTCTACATGAATCTAGGTCAATCTAGACCAAAGTCAACTTTTGGTCAACTCTGGTCAACCCTAGAAGTCAAACTAGGTCAACCAAGTCAAACCTAAGTCAAACTAGTCTACACTAGGCTAACAAGGCTATTCTAAGTCTAACAAGACTATACTAGTCTATTCTAGGCTCACTAGCTAAGCAAACACAACCATAGGCCATAGGCTAAGAGGCTAGGCCATGGGCTAAGCAAAACCATATTCAATATCCATATCTAAACCATACACATATATACGTATCACACAATCTAATAGAGAATACATATATATCTATTTATATAAGCTAATAGGAATCACATATTGATATGGATATTCAAAATAACTTAGAATATATACCTATAGGCTAACATATGAATACATTACAACACTATATGATAATACACATATATACATGTGTATAGAGAGGGGGACACAAGTACATGTGTCCAAGTGTATGTGTGTGTGTGTACTAGTGAAGTGAGGCATGAGAGTGTTCGAGTGTGTGTGTGCTAGAGTGTGATAGGCTAGAGTGTGATAGGCATCAATTAGTGAGAGTGAAGTAAGGCAACTGTGAGATAAGAGTGTGAGTGTTAGTGATGATATGAATGAGTGTGAGAGAGAATGAGAGTGTGAAAATAGTAATGTATAATGAGTGTATCATGGGAATGTGAGTGACAATAGTGTGCAAACAGTGATATAAAGAGTGTAAAAACAGTGAGTGTGTGGGTTATGTGAGGAACAAACAGTGACCGTCCATTAAATCCCAGTAAAATAGTTTACAGGAATACCATTTAAAACCCAACTCATTTCAGATTTAAACCCACATATCAAACAGGAATCTCAAATTTATATATTGAACAAAATAGTTCCTATAAATACAAATCTCAGATTTATATAGAACCACCCCCTTAGCCATTCTCAGATTTTGAATTCTCCACACAACCCAAAACAGTAAAACAGTTCACACATTGAATTTCAGGTTTTAAACCCAACTTCATATTCCAGATTTAATATCCCTATCTCAGTTAACAAATATTGAATCTAACAGTTCAAATAATACCCATATAAACACATAAACCTATTAAAACAGTCCTCACTGGAATCACAGATTTAACCCCATAATTCAGTCCTAAATCAATCCAATCTCGACACACACATAGGAAACACATTGGTGCACATATATGAGCCTTAATTACAAGTAATTAACAGTGTTAAATGGTTTAAATGATTGCTAAAATTGGATTTCGAAAATCTGGAACAAAACAGAATATAGGGACAGTATGTGTATCAGTAAAATTAGGGAAATAGAATTTGAACAGTGAAAATTCAAATTAAATAGTAATTCAATGGTTGGTAAAGCATATACACAATGTGTGCGTGTTACACAAGTGGTTTGTGTCCATCAAAGTGGACACAAACATGTCCAATTGAAAACAAATCACAAAACAGTGCACAGAAGACTGTTTCTCGTGCACGTGTTCACGTCGTTCGTGAGCACGACACGACACGACACAACCCACGTGGTTGTGTCGAAGGGTCGACCTAGACTAGGGCTAGTGATAGGACACCCTGTCATGTGTCCACGTCGCGTGTACGCGAGATGAGACACGCGTATCAGTGGCCAAAAACCACAGCCACTGAAACAGTGCAAAACCCGTGCACGTGTTCGTGCGTGTCCGATACGACACGTGGGCTCGTGTAACTTGACACACGGGGTGGCAGACATTGCCTCTTGGTGTGTGTCAAGTCTCAAGTGTCGGGGTGGCGTGTCCGTGTCGCAATCATGCCCGAGCAGCAGGGCACGCACAGTGCCCGCGTGCGCGTGTGCACGACCGCGTGTACACGTGCCCGACACGACTCGACACGACACTAAGACTCGACACAAACTCCAGAAATGTGTAAGCGAGACCAAAAACTAAAATCCTATTCAAACATAATTCCAAAAATCACACGAAAAGTCCATTGAGGCATTTCAACAAACACATTAAAAACGACATTGATACGTGTCCAAAAGGGACACGAAAGGACACGAAATTCTAGGGTTTCCTATTCCTACAGTTAGGTTAGGTCTAGGGCTCCCTAATGATGCAAAAATTACAGAATTCTATGGTGAGGAATTGAATATACCTATGAGTATCAAAAGCTTCAAAAAGCTCCACAAAGAAGTGCTCCTCTTGATGGCCAAACTCCTCCAATGCTCTCCAAATCTGAGAATAGTTATTTCCAACAGCAAGTAGAGGAAATTTAGGACTCAATACAATTTGTTTGGGTTAAAAAGGAATTAAAATGGATTTACTAGGATTTTTTGGAAGATAGGGGCTTACCTCTTTCTAAAACTTGGCAAGAATTCCTAATGGAGGCTAGCCCTAACTTTGAGGGGTATTAAATAGGAAGGGGAAGATCATAATGTCCAGCCATTGGCTGATTAGGGTTAGGGTTGGTTCATGGTGTGGGCCTATGGGCTATTAAGCCTAAGTCATTAGTCATGACTTATGAAGTCATAAGCCATTTTAGTCAAATCAACTCCAAGTCTCTCCAAACAAGTTCCAATGACTTAACCCTCACTAAATTAGGTCAAACCAAGTTTACTTAACCTAACCAAGTGGTCTTAACCTAGGTTAGTCACTAGGTTAGTCTTCTAGTCAACACTAGTCAAAGTCAACTATAGGGCTAAAATCAATTCTACTAAAAATCACTAAAAAATCATATTAATTATAATAAATCCAAATAATAAATAATAATTCCAAATAATTCAAAAAATTTTAAAAATGACCAAAATACCCCCAAACTAGAAAAGTGGTAGTGACAAATCTACCCTCCTTAAAATAATTTCTTCCTCAAAATTAAAGACGAACTAAACTGCTGAGAAGGATAGAAAAGTATACCTCAAGGTCCAAAAAGATAGGGGTACCGCTCGCGCATCTCATCCTCCCGCTCCCAGGTCGACTCTCCTAGAGAATGATGCCTCCATGCGACGCATACCAAGGGTATCACCTGGTTCCTCAATACCTTCTCTCGGCGATCCAGAATCTCCACAGGCTGCTCTGGATAACTGAGAGTCGGCCCAACCTCAATCTCCGAATGATCGAGCACATGGCTAGTGTCAGCCACGTACCGTCTCAACTGTGACACGTGGAATACGTTGTGAACTTCCACTAGTGCAGGTGGCAAGTCGAGCCTATATGTCACGTCACCGACTCTCCCGCTGATAACAAAAGGGCCGATAAAGCGCGGGCTAAGCTTCCCACCTCCACCAAAATGTATCGTACCACGAGTCGGAGATATCCGCAGAAAAACCATGTCTCCAACCTAATCACAAGCAAGGTCTCAAGTTACTAAAAATCAACATGATCAATCAAACAAAACAAAAATTAAAACAGCCTACTTCTAATCCAATCTCTAAAACTATACCTCAAACTCCAACGGCCTCCGGTGGCTATCGGTCCAATGCCGATGCCTGTCCTGCGCCACACGAAGTCTGTCCCTGATGAGCTTCACCTTATCGGCTGCGTCAATAATCATCTCTGGTCCCAGTAAAGCTCGCTCTCCAACATCATCCCAAAATAAGGGTGTACGACACCTACGCCCGTACAGAGCCTCAAACGGTGACATCTCAATGCTGGCCTGAAAACTGTTGTTGTAAGCAAACTCTACTAAATACAGGTGATCCTCCCAGGAACCTCCAAAATCCAGGACGCACGTCCGCAGTATATCCTCAAGTGTCTGAATAGTCCTCTCTGACTGTCCGTCCGTCTGGGGGTGGTATGCAGTACTGAACTTGAGCTGAGTGCCCAAGCTAGTCTGCAGACTCCTCTAGAAATGGGAAGTAAAGCGACTATCCCGATCTGAGACTATGCTGACGGGAACTCCGTGAATCTTGACTATCTGCCTCATATACAACTCTGCGAGCCTCTCTATAGACGTACCCACCTTGAATGGCAAGAAGTGGGCCGATTTGGTCAACCTGTCAACGATGACCCAAATCGCGTCTTTCCTTCCTGGTGTACGCGGCAACCCTGATACAAAATCTATGGTAATATGCTCCCACTTCCACTCTGGAATGGGCAGCGGCTGTAATAATCCTTCGGGCCTCTGCCTCTCTGCCTTGACCTGCTGACAGATCAAGCATCTCGCTACGAAGTGGGACACCTCCCTCTTCATCCCGTATCACCAGACATGCTCTCGCAGATCCCTGAACATCTTGTTGGCACCAGGATGTATAGAGTACTGCGATCTGTAAGCCTCCTGTATGATCTGCTCTCTGAGCTCCCCGCCAGGCACACATAACCTGGAACCGTGCCTCAGGGCACCATCCTCTGCAAGCGAAAACTCATCATCCTCTAATCCTGTATTGATCTGCTCTCGGATACACCGCAGAGCCACATCCTCGAACTGTGTCGCCTTGATCCTGTCCATCAAGTCCGACTGTATCTGAAGGTCCCATAACTGTATCTGCACTCCTGGCACGATCACCTCAATCCCAAGGCTCTCCAAGTCTGCAAGCAAGTGCCGATCCATAGTCAAACACATGGCTGTCGGATACCTACTCAAGGCATCGGCAACCACGTTGGCCTTCTCCGGGTGATACTGAAGTGAGATATCAAAGTCCTTCATCAACTCTAGCCATCTGTGCTGCCTCATGTTGAGCTCTTTCTGTGTAAACACATACTTCAAGCTCTTGTGATCTGTGAAAATCTCCACCCTCTCGCCATACAAATAGTGCTTCCACAACTTCAAAGCAAAAATCACCGCCGCCAGCTCCAGGTCATGGGTAGGGTAGTTCTTCTCATGGGGACGCAATTGCCTGGAAGCATAGGCAATCACCTTCCCATGCTGCTGCAAGACACAACCCAGTCCCTTCCCTGAAGCATCACTATAAATAGTGAATCTACCTGATCCTGAAGGCAATATCAGAATCGGAGCTGTCGTAAGCCGCTTCTTCAACTCATCAAAAGCTGCCTGACACTCCTCTGACCAAACATACTCAACATCCTTCCGGGTCAACCGTGTCAACGGCTCTGCAACCTGGGAGAAATCCTGCACAAATCTCCTATAGTATCCTGCCAGCCCCAGGAAACTCCTGATCTCTACCACTAAAGTCGGGGCTGTCCAAGCCTCAACTACCACAATATTCTTGGGGTCAACTGAGATACCATCTCCAGTCACCACATGTCCCAAGAAGTCCACCCGGTCCAAGAAAACTCACACTTGGAGAGTTTTCCATAAAGCTGCTCCCTCCTGAGAGTCTCTAGCACTATCCGTAGATGCTCCTCGTGCTCCTCCTCAGCCTTGGAGTATACCAAGATATCATCAATGAACACCACCATGAACTTGTCCAAGTACTGGTAGAACACCTTGTTCATTAGATTCATAAACACTGCTGGTGCATTGGTTAGTCCAAACGGCATAACCAAAAACTCAAACTGCCCGTACCACGTCCTGAAAGCGGTCTTGGGAATATCCTCCCCCTTCACCTTCACCTGGTGATAACCCGACCTCAAATCAAGCTTGGAGAACACCCGAGCTCCGCTCAACTGATCAAACAGATCATCGATCCACGGCAGTGGGTATCTGTTCTTAATTGTCAGGTTGTTAAATGCCCTGTAGTCGATACACATACGTACCGACCCATCCTTCTTGGGTACGAAGAGTACCGGTGTACCCCAAGGTGAAGAACTAGATCGGATGAAGCCCTTGTCCTGCAGCTCATCCACCTGCTTCTTCAGCTCCACTAACTCGCTGTTGTTCACTAGATAGACATGCTGGAAGATTGGTTTCGCGTCGGAAACCAAGTCTATCGAGAACTCTACATCTCTGTCCGGTGGAAGCCCTGGCAACTCCTCTGGGAATACGTCCATAAACTCTGCGATCAAGGGATGCGGAGCCACCTGCTTCTCAACTGAAGCTCCACAGAAGACTCCGTCGTCCTGCTCTGCCTGCCGCCGGGTGTACTCAAACTCTGGCTCTCCTGGTGCCCCGAACAAAACTCTACCACCACGGCAATCAATGCGGGCGTGGTGTCTACTCAACCAGTCCATACCTAATACTATATCGTAGTTCGGTAATGGCATGACGAGTAAACTCACCCCCAACTCTCGGCCTCCCAATAAGATGCTCCACCCTCTGCAAACATCACTCACGAGGATGACCCCACCCCCGGTCGTGATCATGCAGGTCCTAGACAAGGGTTCAGAAACCAAACTGTGTCTAATAGCATACGATACTGACACAAAGCTGTGGGAAGCCCCGGAATCAAAGAGTGCAAATGCTGGAAGGGAATCGAGAAGAACCGAACCTGCTATCAGCTCCCCGATGGTTGTTCACGTCGTTCGTGAGCACGACACGACACGACACAACCCACGTGGTTGTGTCCAAGGGTCGACCTAGACTAGGGCTAGTGATAGGATACCCTGTCACGTGTCCACGTCGCGTATACGCGAGACGAGACACGCGTATCAGTGGCCAAAAACCACAGCTACTGAAATAGTACAAAACCCGTGCACATGTTCGTGCGTGTCCGACACGACATGTGGGCCCGTGTAACTTGACACACGGGGTGGCAGACATTGCCCCTTGGTGTGTATCAAGTCTCAAGTGTCCACTACTAAAATACATGGATTTACCGACGGCCTTATCCGTCGGTAGTCCGTCGCCAAAAATAAATACCGACGGATTACCGATGGATATTTTGGTAAAACAGCCGTCGGGAATAACCTCGTCGCTAAAACATATCCGTCGCTTCTGCGTCGCTCAGCGACGACTTAGCGACGGAATACCGTCGGCGCATTTAAATATATATAGCGACGGATTACCGACTAGCTTTCGTCAAAACATGTATCAGGATATAGGGTTAGCGACGGAAAAATCCGTCGCTAAAGAGTCGACAAAACCGTATCAGTGATATTCTGATACGCAATATCCGTCGCTAATCCGTCGTAAATTTGTCGGTAAAAGCGTATCAGAGATTTTCCCATACGGCAGGTCGTCGTTATGCCGTCGCTAATCCGCCGAGGTGTACGACGGATTAGCGACAAAACATCCGTCGCTAACTGCAAAATTTATGGACATCAAACAGAACCAGGTCGACGGACATTCCGTCGCTAAACCGTCGCTCAATGTAAAATACTCCAGGTAGCGACGGATATTACGTCGTCAATCCGTCGATACATTAAATTCCTACAGTTAGCGACGGATAGTCCGTCGCCAATCTGTCGCTTTATTGAAATGCTCCAGGTAGCGACGGTTTTTACGTCGCCACTCCGTCGCTAAACTCAGTTTCTCCAGTTAGCGACGGACTATCCGTCGCTGAGTGGTCGCCAGTCCGTCGCTAACTTCTAATTTTTGAAAAAAAAATACTGCAAACAGACTCTTTCCTGTTTATACAACACATCCAACACAATATCAAACATGCAAAATATCCATATACAACACCATATATCCATATCCAACACGAATATCCAACGTATCCAATATCCAACACCATATATCCATATGCAAAATATCCATATCTGACACCAATATCCAACAAAATATTACCAACACAATATATCCAATATCCAACATTAAATTATCCAAACATAAAAAAAATATCCGAACATACAATGTATCCAAATGTCTACAAAAATTTCGACAGCACCTCCTTTGTATATCAGATCATCGCTTATAACCCAGCGTAGGTATATATCCAAAAATCACATAGACGAAATATGCACATACGAATTTAATGCACACCAATTATCCAAGAATAGACATCAATTATACTGAAGAGTAACCTAATATCCGTCGTTATACTGAAAATTTATCTTCAAGTGTGAGAACGGATGGCTCAGAATACACAACCCAAAATTTATTCTAGCATACATTAGTGTGAATCATCTATGTTCTGTACATATGGTGTAGTATATGATCTTATCGTATCTAGTATCTGAAGAACGTAACAGAATCAAGATGAACTCACATAATGTAATACTAAGACATCATCTACTACTATATAAGATATAGTGATAGGTTGTCGTATCATCATTGCCGAGGGATGAGGGTCGGAGGACAGTCAACTTATCTACGGCTACATAGTTTCTGCCTCGCCAGTGGAATGGCTGCAGGAACTATATATGTCCTGATCACCATGTCGTACCGTAGATTAATACAAATGGAGCTGGAAACAAAATACAGAAACCAAAAAACAAAATACAGAATCCAATCCCTGGGTTCGCCGAAAATACGAAACACAGAATCTAATCCCTGTATTTTAAGTGTGAGAACGGATGGCTCAGAAGACAACCAAACCGGAGAGGATACTCCAAGAGATACATCTGAGTAGGACGTATACTCTGAGAGATCACCCTTACAGAAATGATATCAGTAGTGGGATCGAATGTTGGAGAAGATATTATCA
This sequence comes from Iris pallida, assembly GCA_029216955.1. Classification (NCBI taxonomy): domain Eukaryota; kingdom Viridiplantae; phylum Streptophyta; class Magnoliopsida; order Asparagales; family Iridaceae; genus Iris; species Iris pallida. Next base: position 1,665,257 of record JANAVB010022200.1, read on the forward strand.
CAGTATACGTCCTCTCCTCCACGATGGCTCTAGACCCATCTGCTCGTCCCTGCTTCCATTCTTCTTATTTGACTCTCTCAGCCACACATGATATCCAGCTCAAGTGTAGAGTAGGCGGAAAAGAAGGGGGCAGGAATAGGAGGGGGAAGCAGCACAGCCGGCGGCATGACCCGGAGAAAGTACAGAGGTTTTCTTCAACATACGTAGGAGAACTATAAGGATATATGTAAACACAACATATCATCTTGTCAAAGACCCTAAATGTGACAACCATGTTACCGCGGTGTCGGAAGACTAACATGTCATAATTTTATAAGCCGTGTGTTTTGACATAATCCTCCCAACCGGATTTCAGTTCTATGTAATAATGCGAGATTACGACACATGAGGAAAGAGTTGGGATGATTATGTCAAAACATACGGCTTAGAAAATTATGACATGTTAATATTCCGACACCGCGGTAACATGGTTGTCACATTAAGGGTCTTTGACAAGATGAGATATTGTGAAAAGATAAATCCTTATAGTTCTCCTACGTATGTTGAAGAAAACCTCTGTACTTCCTCCGGGTCATGCCGCCGGCTGGTGCTGCTTCCCCCGCCTATTCCTGTCCCCTTCTTTTCTGCCTACTCTACACTTGAGCTGGATATCATGTGTGGCTGAGAGAGTCAAATAAGAAGAATGGAAGCAGGGACGAGCAGATGGGTCTAGAGCCATCGTGGAGGAGAGGACGTATACTGTGATAATATCTTCTCCAACATTCGATCCCACTACTGATATCATTTCTGTAAGGGTGATCTCTCAGAGTATACGTCCTACCCAGATGGATCTCTCGGAGTATCCTCTCCAGTTGGTTGTCGTATCATCATTGCCGAGGGATGAGGGTCGGAGGACAGTCCACTTTATCTACGGATACATAGTTTCTGCCTCGCCAGTCGAATGGCTGCAGGGACTATGTCCTGGTCACCCATCATGGGTGTTATCTGGTAAGTATATGTAACAGAATGTAAAAGAATGTATATGTTCTTATCGTATCTAGTATCTGAAGAATGTAACAAAATACAGAAACCAAAATACAAAATATAGAAACCAAAATACAGAAACCAAACTACAAAATATAGAATCCAAAAAAGGACCCTCTGTGAGAACGGATGGCTCAGAACACAAACCAACCGGAGAGGATACTCCGAGAGATCCATCTGGGAGGGACGTATAATCTGAGAGATCACCTTTACAAGAATTATATCAGTAGTAGGATTGAGTGCTGGAGGGGATATTATTAGAGTATACGTCCTACTCAGATGGGTCTCTCACCGTTACTATTTTTTCTGACAGCATGGTGGATGTGCTCCGTCCATAGATTCTGGCTCCGAGCCAAAACTTTGTTCCGGAGCTCAAGTGGACATCTTTGGTGTATAGCTCGAGCGAAAGGTTCCTGACAGCATGGTAGTCTCGTTTGTCAAAGTATCCGTGCTCGTCCCACAACCCATGTGGGATGAGCACGGATACTTTGACAGAGGAGACCACCATGCTGTCAGGAACCTTTCCCTCGAGCTATACACCAAAGATGTCCACTTGAGCTCCGGAATAAAGTTTTGGCTCGAAGCCAGAATCTGTGGACGGAGCACATCTACCATGCTGTCAGAAAAAAATAGTAACGGTGAGAGACCCATCTGAGTATGACGTATACTCTGATAACATCTCCTCCAGCACTCAATCCTACTACTGATATAATTCTTGTAAAGGTGATCTCTCAGATTATACGTCCCTCCCAGATGGATCTCTCGGAGTATCCTCTCCGGTTGGTTGTCGTATCATCATTGCCGAGGGATGAGGGTCGGAGGACAGTCCACTTTATCTACGGATACATAGTTTCTGCCTCGCCAGTCGAATGGCTGCAGGAACTATGTTACCGCGGTGTCGTAGTCCAATATAATCCAGAGATTGACACAGTTCTAATTTATATATGTAGTCCAATACAAATAGTCTAAAACAAAAACAACCCAATAAAAATAGTCCAATACAAATAAGTACTAACAGCTAATGCTTGCCACGCTGCTCACGCAAACGCTCAGTGATACTTTCACGCAACCACCTCCGAAAAGCGAGATTTTTGGTGCGAGGAGAGGCGTCGTCCCTTGCCAGGACTGCATCAAAAGCACTCTCGGCATTACTAGCTACCGGTGCTGGATGACTAGAACTCCCGGTCTCACTAGCAACCGGTGCCACTTCCTCCTCAACTGTAGGAGGAGCCACCTCAGCATTCACTGTTTTCTTCAAACGACGTGCCGCTCCTCGGGTCATGGGTGCCATCTGGTAAGTATATGTAACAGAATGTAAAAGAATGTAACAGCTCAAATTCCAAAACCAAAATCCCCATGCCAACATGAATCATAACATATAACTTAAACCCAGACATGACATAGGATTAAACCTAATGATTTAATCATCCTTAAATCAGTAAACACAAACAGTGTACTAATTCTCAATTTTTAGTCCAATGTAATTCAAAAGCCATCATCCCATGCCAACAAAACACTCCATACACAGAAAACAACAGATTTTTGATAAGTACTTATTTGTGTAGACAATTCATTTAAAAAGGAAAAGATGAAGTCTAAGGTCTATCACATACCCAAGTGATATAGGACCAATATTGGACTGATACTCAAACGAATGGGTCTGCTACTGCTATGGAAAGAACACTAGTTATAAACTGTGACTGAACATATAACTATAGTATGCAGGACAAAATAGTAGTAGGGGTATCATCTGACTGCACACAAGGGATGATGAGCTGGGCAGGTGCAATATGGATGCAGTAAGCCACCCCAACAATGCCCGGCCCCCTCCCCCCTGCTGCATTTAACTGCTGCTGCTGCTGCATTTAACTGCTGCTGCTGCTGCATGCTTCTGCTGCAGCTGCTGCATTGCTGCTGCTGCAATGGTATATATATATAGGCAATATGATACCATGAGATACTCTCAAGAACACATCTAAAATCTGAGAATAAATATACAAAATATTCATTCCAACAATAAATCAAACACTTGATGTGTCCAAATAGGAAGTTTCCCACATGGCGACGTGATTTAATAATACGTCGCTATTCGTCGCTCATCAGCGACGAATATTTATGCCTGTCGCAGAACGTCGCTAGCCAGCGACGTTTTGCAACGTTATTTTTATGACGTCGCTATTTTCAATAAATAGCGACGTTATTGGTCGCCGTCGCTAAATGACATCGCTAGCCAGAAGAGAGGCAGTGACGGAGGCAGCTGCCCGCCCCCTCCCACCGCCACCTCCACACCCCCCGCCCCCTCCCATCGCCGCCCCTCCACACCCTCCGCCCCCCGCGGCCAGCCCCCCTCCACACATACCCCCCCCGCACCCCGCGGCCAGCCTCCGCCCCCATCGTCCCCCCCCAACGCTGTCCGCCCCCTCGATCCCACCGCCCCCTCCACACCCCCCGCCCCCCGCCCCCCGCCCCCCGCGCACGGCCAGCCCCCCTCTGCAACCCCCCGCACCCCGCGGCCAGCCCCCGCGCGCCCCCATCACTCCAACGCTTCCCGCCCCCCTCCCACCGCCCCCTCCACACCCCCCGCCACCGCCGCTACCGCCGCCCCCCGCAGTCGACGCCGCCCCCGCAGCCCCCGACGCCCCCGGCCCGCTGCACCCACGACCACCGCGCGCGCGCACGAGAGAGATAGAGAGAAAGAGAGAGAGAGAGAGAGAGAGAGAGAGAGAGGGAGGGGTTTACCTTTGGGAGAGAGAGAGGAGAGGGGGTCGCCGATCGATCACCGCGGGAGAGAGAGAGAGAAGAGAGAGTGAAATTTGGGGGGAATAAAAAAGTTCCCCCCGTCGTTTCAATTTAAGTCTGGAACGTAAATTTAGCGACGGAGTAGCGACGGATTATTCCGTCGCTAAGTAGTCAGTAAATCTCGCGCCAGAGTAGCGACGGATTATTCCGTCGCTAAGTCGTCAGTCAAATCTCGCGCCAATATTTTAGGCTTTTTTCGCCAAAATATGCGACGTTCTAGCGACGGATATAAAACCGTCGCTACTTGGCCGACGACCTATCGACGGCGTAGCGACGGATATGGACATAAAAAAATAAAAAAAATTGTCCACTGCTTTCCGTCGGTAGTCCGTCACAAATCCGTCGGTGATCCGACGGTAATAGCAACGGAAAATTTCCGTCGCTAAATGGCCGTCGCTAAAGTACTGTAATTTGGTAGTGGTCGGGGTGGCGTGTCCGTGTCGCAATCATGCCCGAGCAGCAGGGCACGCACAGTGCACGCGCGCGCGTGTGCATGACCGCGTGTACACGTGCCCGACACGACTCGACACGACACTAAGACTTGACACAAACTCCAGAAACGTGTAAGCGAGACCAAAAACTAAAATCCTATTCAAACACAATTCCAAAAATCACACGAAAAGCCCATTGAGGCATTTCAACAAACACATTAAAAACGACATTAATACGTGTCCAAAAGGGACACGAAAGGACACGAAATTCTAGGGTTTCCTATTCCTACAGTTAGGTTAGGTCTAGGGCTCCCTAATGATGCAAAAATTACAGAATTCTATGGTGAGGAATTGAATATACCTATGAGTATCAAAAGCTTCAAAAAGCTCCACAAAGAAGTGCTCCTCTTGATGGCCAAACTCCTCCATTGCTCTCCAAATCTGAGAATAGTTATTTCCAACAGCAAGTAGAGGAAATTTAGGACTCAATGCAATTTGTTTGGGTTAAAAAGGAATTAAAATGGATTTACTAAGATTTTTTGGAAGATGGGGGCTTACCTCTTTCTAAAACTTGGCAAGAATTCCTAATGGAGGCTAGCCCTAACTTTGAGGGGTATTAAATAGGAAGGGAAAGATCATAATGTCCAGCCATGGGCTGATTAGGGTTAGGGTTGGTTCATGGTGTGGGCCTATGGGCTATTAAGCCTAAGTCATTAGTCATGACTTATGAAGTCATAAGTCATTTTAGTCAAATCAACTCCAAATCTCTCCAAACAAGTTCCAATGACTTAACCCTCACTAAATTATGTCAAACCAAGTTTACTTAACCTAACCAAGTGGTCTTAACCTAGGTTAGTCACTAGGTTAATCTTCTAGTCAACACTAGTCAAAGTCAACTATAGGGCCAAAATCAATTCTACTAAAAATCACTAAAAATTATATTAATTATAATAAATCCAAATAATAAATAATAATTCCAAATAATTCACAAAATTTTAAAAATGACCAAAATGACCAAAATACCCCCAAGCTAGAAAAGTGGTAGTGACAGTACAGCGAGGACGAAAGTACTAATCCTCCACTAGTTTGCTAGCAGGTTCAGGGATTGGTCTACTCGCGGCGGAGCTTTGCTTGAACGCATTGAGGCTTGGAATGCCGAAGCGTATTGAAGCGTACGATCGTATTGACGCTCGAATACGCGACAGGATTGATGCGGCCGAGATATAGAAGACATGATGTATGAAACGGTGAAATCATTTGTGGGCAAGAGAGAACCTGAGTGTTGTAGCAAATCTGGCAAATTTTGTTGGGCTATCGAAAGCCTTTGTAATCTGATTTCGAATATCAATAAAGAGAATCGTTTTGTATACTCTATTTTCCTTTCGTTGTTAATGTTCAACTCAAAGATAACCATTTGAGAACTTGTCATCTTGCCTTGTACGAGCGCAACTCCAGGCTCGTGCGGCATCACGCCCCATACGAGGACGATGATTCGGGTGATTCCGGGTCGGGACGTGACAGCAGGGCTTATGACTGTGGGAATATATCGTTGCATCTTGTTAGTAACTTGGCTTATGATAATCCTAGTTAGTTAAAGTAGCAAGCCGTACTCATTGCTTGGCCATGAATGATGGATGGAGTCAGTCCAGTCCAGTCTAGTTTTATCTAGACAGTGTCCGTATGTTTTTTCATTACATTATTTTTTACGCCTTACTTTTATCGATAAATGGTCGAAGGCTGAGTTCTATTCAGGAGAAGGGTTACAACACCGGTTCTTGTTTGGTTTACGGGTTGTAACTCGACTTCCGAAATAGTTTCTAAGTCATCCTATAATTGTTGTTCTATATAGTTCTCACATGCTCTCATGCTCTAGTTATCCCACATGCTCACATGTTCAGTTATCTCACAAGCTATACATGATCCCTAAGCCGAGTCACCATGCGCTCATGACCCGCCTATTTTACAAGCTCACATGTTCAGTTTATTTTTACTCTTAAGCTTCTATTTACTTAACATGTCTGTATTTTACATTATGTCACATGTTAATAACCTTATGCTCCGAGATGCTTTACTTATTGTCTTTCTAGTTTCGGGATAAGTGCATTGGTAGTGCATGAGCCTTGATCTGCTTTTACTTAATTATATCTCTAACAATTGCTATGTTAGCTATTGCTGGTTTTAGTTCATAAGTTTGGCTTCCTTTGTGGTACTTGCTATTTGGGGTCTGATGTCACGACCCGCACCCGTTTTTTTTTAAAACGGATACGAGACGTGTCCAAGCCAGCCTACGCCGCAGTGTCGACGGTAGAATATTGTCACGGCCATGGAGATCAAATCACAAATAATGCTCATTCACATAATTAATTTAACTTACAATGATTACAAGTTTTACATTTGTAGAAGAATATAAACTTGTACAATTAAATAAATGACTACAACTCAACTATCTAGCAAGTCTCTAGGCTTTTGTCTGCAAGTACTCCCGTCACTCCCATGCTAAGTGAATCCATGGCTAACCTAAAAATGTTGGTTTCCAGTCAGGAATTGAACGAGCACAATTCACCGAATGCAATTTCAAATAAAGAAAATGACTATAAGACAAAGGTTAGGCATCAATCATGAGTTTTGAAAATAACGGTAAAACCGTAAGAAAATCAATAGTAATAAATAGACCAATATACTTTTCCACCGTTAGAAGTACCTTTGACATGTGATCGGTCTGGGGTACTACACCGTACGGTCTACGAGATCTACTGCATAAAAATAAACAATGTCTACGAGATCTACAATGTCTACGAGATCTACTGCATAAAATAAACAATGTCTACGAGATCTACAATGTCTACGAGATCTACTGCATAAAATAAACAATGTCTACGAGATCTACAATGTCTACGAGATCTACTGCATAAAATAAACAATGTCTACGAGATCTACACTGTCTACGAGATCTACTGCATAAAATAAATAATGTCTACGAGATCTACAATGTCTACGGTCGGATCACACATCCTTGGTACTTCTCATTTCCGACTCAATAATTTATAATAGAGTATAAAAATCACATAACCAATGGCTAATCAATGTAATATAGTAAAGATCAATATCGAAATGCAGATAATAAACTGTACTCGCCTGTGGTCCTGTGCTGGTGAAACCGATAATCTGAGCCACTCAGTATGATACAATAGTCAAAACCCATACAACAGTCCCCGAAAGCTGAAATAAACATTACCAATGATCTCAGAATAGTCAAATTAGCTAGGATTGCCTGTCCTTAAGTCCAATTCTGGACACAGGGACAAAACGATAATTTTGGGCAAAAACGATGTCCGCCGTTGGACCCGCTTTGCACCGAAAAGCGTGCCAGAGTCAACGGTCTCTAAAGTCGTCAAACTACATGTCTACGGATCCAGTTTTTCGATATGAACCCAACCGTATGTCCAAAGTTGGATTTCGGCGGCCGTGCACAAAATCGCCCGTTGAGTGGAACCGTGGGGCCCACAAAACGACGTCGGATTCAACTGTCTCAGAATTGGACCAAACTTGGCATGCAGGACCAAAAAAATGATACGGTCCTATTGGCGTAAGTTTCGTCTCGATCTGACGAGCGTGCACAAAGTAATCGAGAAATTTGCAAAATGTACGATACGGGAAATTTCGACGGATACGCATCAAATTCGTCGCGCACACGCGACCAATTTGAATTCCGTCAAAGCCCATACGACCACGAAGCTGTTACGCAGCTTTCGATCCTTTCGGTTCGCGACCACGTCGCCCGGAATGACGGGACGCATGTCGTGTGGAACAATTTCATTGAATTTAAAAACAGGTTTTCGTCAAAGTTCGGGATTTGATTTTTCGACACGTAGTTGATGGTTTTGGCTTCTGTAAAAACTTTTGTGAAGGCCTATAGGTCGTCTAAATATGTGTTCAAGTAGAATTTATAAACAGTCGCTGGATCGATCGGAATCGATCCTCGAATACGAGTGGTTGGACTGGTTTTACTCTGTTTTCAACCGTGGTTTTTCGTCGACTTTGAGTCGACTTATCGGCCAACCTAGACCATCTAAATTCAATCTAATTGAGAAGAAATAATCTTGTATAGATTGGGAACACACCTGAACAATTGGATCGACAAACGATCCGCTGTGCGTCGAGAAGTTTGATCACGAACTCGGCCCGTTGCTGCTATCGCGTCCCTTTCTCCCGCGCACTGCTGCCTTCTCTGGTGTGCACGGGTCGGCCTCCGGCCAGCAAGGGTGGCTGACGGCGCTCCTGACAGCCGCGCAGCTGCCCAGCGAGGGTTCGCGAGTTAGGGTTCAGGAATTCTCCCGATCCTAGATGCTGTTGGTTATAAAATGCTGGGATGGGTCATTTTCGGGTGCGGCATGGGCTTGCTGGGTTCAAACCACTCGGGTTGGCCCTCAGTTTGGACTGGGGTTTTTTGGGGGAGCTTGGGCCTGGTGCGAGGAAGTTCTCGGCTGAAGGCTGGGCTTTGAGTATAAGGAGCTCGGGTTCAGCTGCTCCTTTGTGGGGTTTTTATTTCATTGATCAATCAATAGTTTTTGTATAAAAGCTCTACATGGTTGGCCACGTTATAGGTGACCAAGTGAAGTGAAGTGTGCACGTGAAGCCAAAAGCTGATGGCAACCAACTACATCCTGGACTAAGCTGATGTATAATTTTATGCATGTATGTTGCAACTTGCAACTAATATATTGAAATGAAATGAATTTAATTTCATTTAAATTCAGTTCAAACATTCATTCCATTTCAATTCAATTCAATTCACTACTATACTATATAATAATAACAGAGGCCACCACCATTTTCCTTCTTCTTTTCTTATTTCTTTTTTTCTAATTCTTTTTCATTAACTAATACACACACACACATATTTTTTTTTTTTACACACACACACACACACACACACACACACACACACACATATATATATATATATATATATATATATATATATATATATATATATATATATATATATATATATATACACATGCACATGCACCATATATTATCATTTATGTTTATCTATATATACGTACATATATTATGTATGTTTATAATAAATTAATATAAAAACAATATTATTAAATAAAAATCCCAATATATAACAATAATAATAATAACGAAAACTTAATAACCAATAATGGTATATATATAGCAATTGGCTATAATAATTAATTAATCATAAAATCTAAAAATCACCCTTTAATTAAAATAAGTAAAAATAAAATATTTCCAAATTTTCGGGAAGGGAGGCTACAAATCTACCCACCTTAAAAATAATTTCGTCCTCGAAATTCTAATTCACCACTATTCCTTAATTCAAAAAGAACGTCTGTCTTAACCTCAATCCCCTCAAATTTTAATTTCTCGAAAAAATAGTTTATATCCTCCTCATTGGCCATTTTGGCAACTACAACCATATCGAGGACTTCTACCCACCTTTGGTCACACTACTCCCTCAAAGCTATGTCACTAAAACTTTATAATCTTCCAACCATTTGCTAAAATTTCTCTCGATAGATATCTACTGTACACGGTATCTATAATCCTCTCCTATCTACCAAGCAATCCAAAAATCTAACAAGCAACTAATTTTCACAAGTACCAAAATATTGGTAAATTCTAATAAACATGTCCTTTCATCGCTCCGAAATAGGAAGAACATGAAGATAAGGAAGAATAATCATGAGCAAATATGAAATTCCAGGATAGTAGGGAGTATCCAATGATGCAGATAGAAAGAAGATTTACGAACCATTGACTTATTTGCTAAAGTGGCTACTCTAGTCTAGTCACTCGCTAAATCGAAGCACCTTTCGCCTCCTAGAGTGGCTTGCAATCCGTGCAATACAGAAGTCTCATTCTCGAAATTCTAAATAAGGTTCTATAATAGAACGAATTTAGGAAGTCAAGATCGTGATCTTTCCCGTGGTTATTTAAACACACGATCAAGGGATAAAACGCAATACAAATTCGTATCATGACTCCCAGGTAGATGGAATATTGGTTACGAATGACTTCACAATCTAAGAGGGGAGACTACATAATATGTATAGGGACCTATTTCAAATAGTTCGGTTTTATAATCCAAATGTAGTGGTATGTATGGAGGGTTTTTACCGGGTCCCAATGGGTTCCTGATTGGACGTCAATCGTTGGTTAGATGAACCTCGGATTTCAGTCTCTATTGACTGGTATAGTTTCCAATGGTAACTATTACTGCTAGGTTAGGATAATCCTAGAATAGTTTTCATCCAAGTGATTGAGCTAGATGGGCAGTCGGATTGGTTCGCTAGGTTCCTAAAGCAAAAAATGCGTCTTCGGTGACTTCTGTGTTTAAGTAGCACAAGAAGACACAATTGAGTGGCACATTAGCGGTACGTGTATAGTGGGCTTTGAGTAGATCACAACCATATATTGGGTCGAACGGTTTGAGTCAAGGTTGAGTCTCTAATTGGAACCGGAAAGTTTACCGGTATTATGGTAAGGGTCATAGCTAGTCCTTTTGACCTAAAAGTCATACCATAAAAATATAGTACAAGGGGACGTGTTTGAGTGGGACATAATATACCTAGATGAAGGTGGACTCGTCTAGATCTTGCATATAAAATTTGTTAGAAGGTAACAGCTGGTCTAGTGCTCCGAATATTAATGACACGGCCGGGGCACAAAATAATCTAAATAAAAAGTGGGAGTCCATAGGTCACTAATCATCTTCCTAATGGAAATTATTCTAATCAATCGATAATCCTCATATATTTCCAAAATTGAGAAGACGTACAGTCTACCCACCTTAGAAGTTAAGTCATGGTCTTAGGAATAATAAGGTCAGAAGAATTTCAAATTCCGGATATTGCACCCCGACTCTTGGTAATAAAGAATAAGGCACGACATCACGAAATACGGTAGAGCTAAGTCAAGTCAATGATCGTTCCTTAATAAATAAAAAATGAGTGTGTACAATGTCACATAGTCGATAAAATAGAATGACCTGCTCGTCCATAGTATACGAGAGTTTTCGATGGGGTAACCAACTCCAAGGCACAACATAAGATAAGATTTCTAACAATTGAGTCAAGGAATTCTATTTGTGTCAAACCTGCCGGACTATGGTCACAAGGGTTGTAGTGATCATGTATTGTTGTTGACAACAGGTAGGTCATAGTATGACAGGGTATTTAAGCTATGGTATTGGCTAAGCTAGTGGCTGTGGTGTTCCAACACTAGTTAGGTCTTAATAATAAAATTTACATAACTAGGACAATACTGGTTGGAAACCACTCTCGGGATGAGTGTCTACCATAGTCACGGTAAATGATTATCCTTTCCTTTGTCCACTCATCTCATGTCTAACGGTGGGCTTTGGTCGAGGAAGGGTTGGTTCCAGGCTTAAGGGTTGCTAGTTAAGGCAAGCTTCCAGCAAATAATTAGAGACTCGCAACTTTTGGTTTATGGAGAATAGGTAGTCTCTTAGGTTGGCATTTCGATTTAGGGTAAAACCCTAATCCTTCTCAAATTCGAATGGCTAGAAGGTCCCAATAGTAGTTTGAGGGTCGATGGGAGAACGAGTAACTCAATCACATGACTGACCGATGGTAGCTACACTTGTGCCTACCATTATCATAGCCATGGGAATACTCTGTATCTCTCTACCATCACGAGCTTTCGTCTTTTCAATTCGGTGAGAGACAAAAACAATAAGGAATTCAAGGGAGATGTTACTGAATACAATTTTGTGATTCAAGGGCGAACATATAATTCAAGAGGAATGGTCAAAGCAGTCGTGGATGAGATCCTAGGGGCATCTACATCTCAATCCACGTAGGGTAATTAGAAGAAAGCGAACCAAATGTATCATGGTTGATCAGACCGTAATACAATGATTCTGATTAGACGATATGTTAGCGGGCGTTCCCAATAAACATATGTCTTGAATCAAGCTCGATAAAAGAGTAACCTTGCAAAACTAGGTTGTAATATCAGTATTGGTCAAGATAGTCGAAATACAAGTACGTGAGATTTTTGGAAGAAGGAAAATAAGAAGTTCGCGTTTTGAGAGGGTCAAATCCTTACCTGGTGTTCTTGCTTATACAGTCAACCTATTATCTTCTATCCATAAGGCCTTGGTCGACTAATGGGTTATGGGATTCTAATTCCTATAGTCTGGATAAACCTGTTATTGTCAGTCAATTACCTTGTTAATAGATCACAAGGGCCACGGGTTGGGAGGCATGTTACTCGACTTACAGAACTTACACTAGTATTGGTTTTGGGATCTTAGGGTCATACAGGACAGCCTCTATTCTATATAATATCCTAAACTTGTAATCACATCTGAAATCGTTTCATCAAGAATTACACCTTGCCCGTATACTCTGGCTACGTCAAACCCTTGATTTCGGGGTTCAAATGTGATAGGCTATCAGACACTCTACCTATATTGACACAAGGGTATCTTAAGATCTAAAATAGGTCAACTAGGACATAGTTTTTAGCAATGTTTTATAGGCTATGACTTCTCGGGATGATTTCAATCCTGTAGGTTGTGCCTCGCCAGTGCGCTGCTGGCTGCAGTGAACCCACATTCTCCACTCTCTAATAATTGACGACAGTACGCTGCTGTCTAACCGTTTTGAGTTATCTAACATTCATTCAACTATATCCGTAAAAATTCATGAGCCTCTAGAGATTCAAATAAGTTGACTAAAAATAGGGCGTAGGTATTTGTCCTATCAGTCACAACACTTAAATTAAAAGATTTAACATGGAGGAATTAACTAAAGACGAAGGGATACTAACATCCTAGTATTTATTTCATATGTATTTCAAATGATTGAGAGAAACACTTTAATCAATCTATCTCAAGGTTCACATACGATTAACAGAATCATGAATTATGATTCAAGTCCTTACAGCAAAATATAATTTAAATAGACAGTTCTAATTTATGGTATGAGGTTATATCTAAATAGAGCAAAAGAAAATTAGATAGCTTATCAAGGTGAAAGCCTAACTAACCAGGCGAATAGTGGACCCTTATTGGATCATAATGTCATATCAAAAGTATCAGTGTACCTATAGGGATCTAACAAGTTATCTAAATTTAATAATGCTTAAGCAGCATGGCCTATCTCACAACCTTAACTACCCAATCAGTCAATTTAAACAAGGGACTCCTAGTCCTAGTCATTCTCTTAAATTATTTCAATCCTAATTGTGAATGAGCATTTCTTAGGCGCAGGCTCGCAATAGTACGACTAACGTACCATCACGAGTTCACAATCTTTTATAAAATCAACCTTCATGGGCCACCACAAAAACTTGTCACGACCCGCACCCGTTTTTTTTTTTTTTTTAAACGGATACGAGACGTGTCCAAGCCAGCCTATGCCGCAGTGTCGACGGTAGAACGCTGTCACGGCCATGAAGATCAAATCATAAATAATGCTCATTCACATAATTAATTTAACTTACAATGATTACAAGTTTTACATTTGTAGAAGAATATAAACTTGTACAATTAAATGAATGACTACAACTCAACTATCTAGCTAGTCTCTAGGCTTTTGTCTGTAAGTACTCCCGTCACTCCCATACTAAGTGAATCCACGGCTAACCTGAAAATATTGGTTTCCAGTCAGGAATGGAACAAGCACAATTTACCGAATGCAATTTCAAATAAAAAAAATGACTATAAGACAAAGGTTAGGCATCAATCATGAGTTTTGAAAATAACGGTAAAACTGTGAGAAAATTAATAGTAATAAATAGATCAATATACTTTTCCACCGTTAGAAGTACCTTTGACATGTGATCGGTCTGGGGTACTACACCACACGGTCTACGAGATCTACTGCATGAAAATAAACAATATCTACGAGATCTACAATGTCTACGAGATCTACTGCATAAAATAAACAATATCTACGAGATCTACAATGTCTACGAGATCTACTGCATAAAATAAATATTGTCTACGAGATCTACAATGTCTACGACATCTACTGCATAAAATAAACAATGTCTACGAGATCTACAATATCTACGAGATCTACTGCATAAAATAAACAATGTCTACGAGATCTACAATGTCTACGGTCGGATCACACATCCTTGGTACTTCTCATTCCCGACTCAATAATTTATAATAGAGTATAAAAATCACATAACCAATGACTAATCAATAAAATATAGTAAAGATCAATATCGAAATACAGACAATAAACTGTACTCGCCTGTGGTCCTGTGCTGGTGAAACCGATAATCTGAGCCACTCAGTATGCTACAATAGTCAAAACCCATACAACAGTCCCCGAAAGCTGAAATAAACATTACTAATGATCTCAGAATAGTCAAATTAGCTAGGATTGCCTGTCCTTAAGTCCAATTCTGGACACAGGGACAAAACGGTAATTTCGGGCAAAAACGATGTCTGCCGTTGGACCCGCTTTGCACCGAAAAGCGTGCCAGAGTTAACGGTCTCTAAAGTCATCAAACTATATGTCTACGGATCCAGTTTTTCGATACGAACCCAACCGTCTGTCCAAAGTTGGATTTCGGCGGCCGTGCACAAAATCGCCCGTTGAATGGAACCGTGGGGCCCACAAAACGACGTCGGATTCAACTGTCTCAGAATTGGACCAAACTTGGCATGCAGGACCAGAAAAATGATACGGTCCTGTTGGCACAAGTTTTGTCTCAATCTGACGAGCGTGCACAAAGTAATCGTGAAATTTGCAAAATGCACGATACGGGGAATTTCGACGGATACGCATCAAATTCGTCGCGCACACGCGACCAATTTGAATTCTGTCAAAGCCCACACGACCACGAAGCTGTTACGCAGATTTTGATCCTTTCTATTCGCAACTACGTCTCCCGAAATGACGGGACGCACGTCGTGTGGAACAATTTCATTGAATTTAAAAACAGGTTTTCGTCAAAGTTCGGGATTTGATTTCTCGACACGTAGTTGATG
>JANAVB010022200.1:1685520-1695520 GCA_029216955.1 Iris pallida
CCACCGATTTTTCTTTGTTAAGGGCCAGCCCCGTTCCCCTCCTGAACTCCTCAAGTACCTGCATCAGCGTGAGTAATCCCATCTCACTTCGTTCTATGAACACCAACAAGTCGTCAGCATATATGAGATGCGACACTTTCGGCTCAATCCGTCGAAATAGCGGAATAATGTTTTTCTTATGTACCTCCACATCCATCAAACAAGTGAAAAATTCCATAACCACAGTAAAAAGATATGGAGATAGTGGATCACCTTGCCGAATTCCCCTGCTGCTTCCAAAAAATCCAAATGGCTGTCCATTGATGAGAACTGAGAATAACGGCGTGGAAATACACTCCTCTATTCTGTCCACCCACCAACTATCAAATCCCATCCGCCTTAGAATGGTGCATAAGAATTTTCTGTTCACCGTATCGTATGCCTTCCTCAGGTCCAACTTGATGCATCCTTTCTTTCCCCCTGTCTTGTTGAAGTCCCGAATCATTTCATGAGCCAGGAGGCAATTGTCTGCAATTGTGCGGCCATTTATGAATGCTGCTTGATTCTCCGAAATGAGCCCCTGCATAATCTACTGCATTCTGTTATACATAACATGAGAAATAATTTTATAAATAAAATTGCAGCATGCTATAGGTCTAAAATCTCCCATCTCCTTTGCACCCTCTTTCTTCGAAATGAGTACGAGGAAAGTGTGATTAGTTTCCCGAATCAACCGTCCCGTCGCGAAGAAATCATCAACAATCCTGTGTAGATCGTTCTTCAAGAGCGCCCAATGATGCTTAAAAAAGGCCGCATTAAACCCATCCGGACCAGGTGATTTATCGGGATTGGCTTTCTTGACAACTTCTTCTATTTCCTCCATCCGTACCCGTCTTCGGAGTTGCGCATTTCCTTCCTCGGACACAATTCTTTTGCACATAACCTCTGGGATCGCTTCTTCATTAATAGTAGGATTATAAAGGTTATTAAAATAGGCAATAGCCTCTTCAATGATTCGGCTAACATGGGTGATCTCGACTCCATTTTCATCTAACAGGGAGGCCATGGAGTTCCTATATTGTCGAGCTTTAATAGTGGAATAGAAGAATTTTGAGCAACGATCCCCGTCTTTCAACCAGTCGCACTTCGCTCTCTACTTCAGGTGAACTTCTTCGATAAATTGGAGTCTCCGAACTTCCTCCTGAAGCTCAGCCTCTTGTTTCGCCAATTCCTGATTGAGCGGATCAGCCTGAAGCCGATCCTGGACCTCTCTGAGTTGACAATTCTTCTCTTCACTAGCATGATGAGGCCTTGTTCGATTCCAACTCCTTAGCTGTTGTTTCACCATCTTAAGCTTGCGGATAAAGCAGTACTGGGGAGTGCCCACGGTCGATAGTCCCAGCCCGCTGTCAACCGCCTTTGTGTAACCCTCCATAAGCACCCAAGCATTTGAGTATCGGAAAGGCCGCCTACCCAATCTTTGGACTTGCTGCATACGGATAAGGATATGCACTACCAAAATTTACCGATTTAGCGACGGCCATATCCGTCGCCAATCCGACGGTAATTACAATTAGCGACCGATTACTGACAGATTTTAGCCAAAAAACTCCGTCGGCAATCAGCTCGTCGCTAATAACGGTCCGTCGCTATGTAGTCGTCATGCGACGGAATAGCGACGTTTTATCGACTTAACAATACAAAGCAGTAGCGATGGCGTTCCGACGGACTAGCATCCCTTTCAAGTATTAAGTACTGAAATGTGTAGACAATAGCGACGTAAAGTTCCGTCGGAAACCCGTCGTAATAGCGTATCAGAGTGTATCATGCCGTCGCTAATCTGTCGACGCCTTCGATAACAAAGGACGGATTAGCGACAGTTTTCTGACGGAATATCCGTCGATCAGCTTCTGGAAATTCATGTCATTTCCAGCAACATGGCGACGGATAAGTCGTCGCTAGTCCGTCGATATATATCGACAGAATACGGACGGATAATCCGTCGATCTTGTTCTGGAAATTCTTGGTATTTCCAGAATAAGGGCGACGGACTGGTCGTCGCTATTCCGTCGAACAATATACCATGCCGACGGATAATCCGTCGACCGTCCGTCCCTAACTGGAAACATTTTCAAATCTCCAGTTAGCGACGGAATAGCCGTCGAAAAGTAGTCGGAAACTGGTAGTAACCGTCGCCAAACGGTCACAAGTCCGTCGCTAACTGACAATATTTTGAAAAAAATTTCAGCACTTTCCCTGTTCGCAAAAATTTGCATAAACCAAACCAATATATAATGCACACCAATTATCCAACAATCACATAGACCAAATATATTATGCACACCAATTATCCAAGAATCACATAGACCAAATATGCACATACGAATTTAATGCACACCAATTATCCAAGAATCATATAGACCAAACCAAATTAATATAAAATAGACATCAATTATCCGGAAGAGTAACCTAATATCCATCGTTATAATCCGATCATAGCAAAAATATTCCAAATTTTTCACAAATATTCCAAAACACATAGGAAAGAGTTGGCCAGTTACAGTAACCTAATATCCATCGTTATAATCCGATCATAGCACAAATATTCCAAAATTTTCACAAATATTCCAAAACACATAGGAAAATTGACTTTGGCCTCAACAAAGACCACAAGTCAGACGATGAATCCTCACAGCCAGGGATGATAGTTGCGTTGAGGCATGTACCATTCTATCAGCCACTTTGCATACGAAGGCTCAATCTGGTTGAGATCTTCTGTAGGGACAGGAGGGTCGGTCCCGATGCTACTACTCTCTGACGGTGGCTCCTACTTAGCTTCAAGCTTGGGAGCAATCTCTTCCCTGATGGTCATCGGTTCTTCCTTGACCTCGACCTTTGGTAACACCTTCTCCTTAACAGTCACCGGCTCTTGTTTGACGACGGAGACTTCCTCCGTGTCGACCTCCAAGGGTTTCTTGCCTCGACCCCTTCCTCGACTAGCAGTACCACCTCGACGAGTCCTATGAGCCATCTTTCTGACAACAAAAATTTTCATATAGGGTAAAGAAACTTACCCAAGTTATAAAAGTTGTGACGTTGGTTTTTTGCGTTCATCATCATTAGAGGGAGCAGCACTGGAAAAGTTGTGACGTTGGTAGCATGAGAGAGTAAAAATCTGTATCACAAGACTAACAGAATTACTATGTAATCATGTACTCACCAATAACCGGATGTAACTGGAGTCGTTGGGCCTATCGTGCAGTAATTTGTGGATCCACTGGCATAGGCCAGATGTACTTAGTATCTAGTGTATCAGATTAGTATCGGTCTATCGATTTGGTATAGGACGTATCATATTGGTATTGGCCTTAACAAATTGGTATCGTCCTATATCCGATATGTACATATATCGGGCGAATAGCTAGGATTCATATTGGCCTTATCGATTTGGTATCGGTCATATCCGATAGGTATCGGCCGTGTTGGATTAGTATAGACTATTTCGGATTAGTATCGTGGAAGGTTTAGTAACAACTGTACTTGGATTTCTCTCTTCTCGAGCTAGAATACCATTGCAAGAGAATCACCAGATCGTGATTGGCCAGTTACAGTAACATACATACTTCCTTTTCCATCAGGAAAAGCGAGATTGAAAAGGAAGTATGTATATTCTGTAACTGGCCATCTACGCTCTCGTGACTCTCTTGCAATGGTAATCTAGCTCTAGAAGAGAGAAATCTAAGTACAGTTGTTACTAAATCTTCCACGATACTAATCCGAAATGGTATATAATAATCCAACACGGCCGATACCTATCGGATATGACCGATACCAAATCGATAAGGCCAATATAAATCCTAGCTATACGGCCGATACATATCGGATAGGACGATACCAATTCGCTAAGACCAATACCAACCGATACGGCCCATACCAAAACGACAGATCGATACTAATCCGATACGGTCAATACTTATAAGTATCTACGGTCAAAGAGGTTGATCCGCTAGTACATCCATGTACGATCAACAAAGTAACGATCTATTTCAATTTGGATGTGAAAATCTGTATCATAAGACAAACTAAACATAATCAGTTCTATTTCACATGCTTAATTGCCAAGTATGGGAACGAATGGCTCAGAACACAACCCAAAATTCATTCTAGCATACATTAGTGTGAATCATCTACGTTCTGTACATATAGTGTAGTATATGTTCTTATCGTATCTAGTATATGAAGGATGTAACAGAATCAAGATAAACTCACATAATGTTTACAGTCTTGGTCTCAACTGTCTTCGATTCTATGATCCCATGTCTTAGGTTAAATAAATCACTAACCTCATCACGGTGAGTCTTGGTGTAGCACTCAAATGTGGGGCACCCGTAAATTCACCGAGGTTTTAAATCATCGACATTGAGTTTTAAACCCTCACGTAGCCTTTCTGCTTCACTTCTAGGGTCGAGCAGCATCTTCTTGCAAGCTTCGGTCTCCAGATACTTAGTGTCAAGATTCTGGACGCTTTCGTAGAGCATGTCAACGCATCCTAGCATCAATTTCGTCGAGAGAAAATTGACGCTAAGATGCGTTGACATGCTCTACGAAAGCGTCCAGAATCTTGACACTAAGTATATGGAGACCGAAGCTTGCAAGAAGATGCTGCTCGAGCCTAGAAGTGAAGCAGAAAGGCTACGTGAGGGTTTAAAACTCAATGTTGATGATTTAAAACCTCGGTGAATTTACGGGTGCCCCACATTTGAGTGCTACACCAAGACTCACCGTCTGTATAGTTCGGTTATTGGTGCTCGATGTTCCTGTGGTAAGGCAATGGATGAGGATATTGTGTGGGAGGGGGTTGCAGATGGAGGCAACAAGGATGGCATGTTTGTGAAAGGAGGGAAAAGATACATAATCACAGACGATTTGCATGTAAGGCCATTCTATTCCATGGAGTCTGCGTTGTCTATTTTCCGAAAGCATGGGATCATAGAATCAAAGACAGTTGAGACCAAGACTGTAAACATTGGCCGCGATGAGGTTAGTGATTTATTTAACCTAATATAGTAATCTTGTAATTTAAAGAAGAACATGCAAGTAGCCTTATAGTTTCTGCCTCGCCCGTCGAATGGCTCAATTGCCAAGTATCGGAACGAATGGCTCAGAACACAACCCAAGATTTATTCTAGCATACATTAGTGAGTTCATCTTGATTCTGTTACGTCCTTCAGATACTAGATACGATAAGAACATAGATAATTCACACTAATGTATGCTAGAATGAATCTTAGCGTGTGTTCTGAGCCATCCGTTCTGATCAAGCATCTTCCTTCTCCTCTCCTCCACCATGGCTCTGAACTCATCTGCTCCTTCCTACTTTTCTTCTTTTTATTTGACTCTCTCAGCCACATATGACATCCAGCTCAAGTGTAGAGTCAGGGGAGAAGAAGTGGACAGGAAGAGGAGGGGGAAGCAGCACAGCCGGCGGCATGACCCGGAGGAAGTACAGAGGTTTTCTTCAATAGACGTAGGAGAACTATAAGGATATATCTTTTCACAATATATCACCTTGTCAAAGACCCTTAATGTGACAACCATGTTACCGCGGTGTCGGAAGACTAACATGTCATAATATTCTAAGCCGTGTGTTTTGACATAATCCTCCAAACTCTTTTCTGCTATGTAATAATGCAAGATTACTATATAGGAGGAAAGAGTTGGAAAGATTATGTCAAAACAAACGGCTTAAAAGATTATGTCAAAACAAACGGTAACATGATATTCACATGAAGGGTCTTTGACAAGATGACATGTTGTGAAAAGATATATCCTTATAGTTCTCCTACGGCTGTTGAAGAAAACCTATGTACTTCCTCCGGGTCATGCCACCGACTATGCTGCTTCCCCCTCCTCTTCCTTCCACTTCTTCTCCCCCGACTCTACACTTGAGCTGGATATCATATGTGGCTGAGAGAGTCAAATAAAAAGAAGGGAAGTAGGGAGGAGCAGATGGGTTCAGAGCCATGGTGGAGGAGAGGAGAAAGAAGATGCTTGATCAGAACGGATGGCTCAGAACACAACCCAAGATTCATTCTAGCATACATTAGTGTGAATCATCTATGTTCTATACATATGGTGTAGTATATGTTCTTATCGTATCTAGTATCTGAAGAATGTAACAGATTCAAGATGAACTCACATAAAGTAATAATAAGACATCATCTACTACTATATAAGATATAGTGATAGGTTGTCGTATCATCATTGCCGAGGGATGAGGGTCAGATGACAGTCAACTTTATCTACGGCTACATAGTTTCTGCCTCGCCATTCGAATGGCTGCAGGGACTATGTCCTGATCACCATGTCTTACCGTAGATTAATGCAAATGGAGCTGAAACTGGAGCCAAAATACAGTACTACTTCACCATGTCGTACCATTTTACTCTCTCTCTCCCTCTCTTTCTCCTCCCTCCCCCTCCGGCGCTCTCACTCTCTCCGACGCTCTCACACTACTAATTCCTATGTGTTTTAAGTGTGAGAACGGATGGCTCAGAACACAACCCAAAATTCATTCTAGCATACATTAGTGTGAATCATCTATATTCTGTATACATATCGTGTAGTATATGTTCTTATCGTATCTAGTATCTGAAGGATATAACAGAATCAAGATGAACTCACATAATATAATACTAAGACATCATCTACTACTATATAAGATATAGTGATAGGTTGTCGTATCATCATTGCCGAGGGATGAGGGTCGGAGGACAGTCAACTTTATCTACGGCTACATAGTTTATGCCTCGCCAGTCGAATGGCTGAAGGGACTATGTCCTGATCACCATGTCGTACCGTAGATTAATGCAAATGGAGCTGGAACTGGAGCCAAAATACAGTACTACTTCACCATGTCGTACCATTTTACTCCCCCTCTCTCTCTCTCTCTCTCTCTCTCCTTCCCCCTCCGGCGCTCTCACTCTGTCCGGGCTCTCACACTACTAATTCCTATGTATTTTAAGTGTGAGAACGGATGGCTCAGAACACAACCCAAAATTAATTCTAGCATACATTAGTGTGAATCATCTATATTTTGTATACATATCGTGTAGTATATGTTCTTATCGTATCTAGTATTTGAAGGATATAACAGAATCAAGATGAACTCACATAATGTAATACTAAGACATCATCTACTACTATATAAGATATAGTGATAGGTTGTCGTATCATCATTGCCGAGGGATGGGGGTCGGAGGACAGTCAACTTTATCTACGGCTACATAGTTTCTGTCTCGCCAGTCGAATGGCTGCAGGAACTATGTCCTGATCACCATGTCGTACCGTAGATTAATGCAAATGGAGCTGAAAATATCCGTCGCTAACCGGTAACTTGTCCGTCGCTAACTGAGATTGTCACATACATATATGTATATCACAGCTAGATGTATAGATATATACATCTATACAGAAGCACACAACTGATAGAACTCGTACTGTCCTTGAGACTAGGGGTGAGCATATAACGGTTTGAAAACCGAAAAACCGAATCGAACCGAACCGAAATATGACAAACGGTTCGGTTTTTCGGTTATCGGTTCGGTTTACGGTTTAAAATTTTGAAAATTTGAAATAACGGGTCGGTTTTCGGTTCTTCATCCGAAAAATCGAACCGAACCGAAAACCGATTTAGATTTAGTAATTTATCAAACTATCCACAATATACATATACTAATGTTTATTAACCCCTAACTGAGCGCACTCTCTTCTCCTATTCTATGTCGGTGCTTCTTTGAGCACTCTCTCTATCTACCATCAATCTATATATACTAATATCTTTCACTCTATGTAATATAACAATTCATAAATACAATAATGTCATATATTTTTTAAAAATTTGTTATTTAAATAGGCTTATTTTGCTAAAAACTTGAAGGCCATGCACATTGGCCCATGAAACCGAACCGACCGAAAACCGAACCGAATTAATTCGGTTCGGTTTTGTTCGGTTTTTATAAAAACGGTTCGGTTTTCGGTTTTGAGAAATACGGTTTACGGTTATTTCGGTTTTCACGTATTCGGTTCGGTTTGAACCGAACCGAACCGATGCTCACCCCTACTTGAGACAGTGAACATATACACCATGAATCCAAACCCCATATTCACATTTACTAATCCAAACACCACCAAACAAATGGAAAACACCCAATATGGATAACACATTATTTAGCAAATATATAAACTCAGATGAATTTGAGAAGCAAAGCCACCCGCCGCCCCCGACCAAAGCCTGCCGCCCCAAGCCCGCCGTCCAGTAGGTCGGTTGCATATATATATGAAGAGTGCTTATGGCTGTACGTCGGTTGCAAATAGCCCCGACGTCCCCGCCACAAGCCAGCCGCCCAGCCCTCGACGCCGCCGCCCCAAGCCCACCGCCCAGCCCCCGACCCGAGCCAGCCGCCCAGCCCCCGACGCCCCAGCCCCAAGCCCGCCTCCCAGACCCCGACGCCTCAGCCCCAAGCCCACCGCCCAGCCCCCGACCCAAGCCAGCCGCCCAGCCCCCGACGCCTCCGCCCCAAGCCAGCCGCCCATCCCCCGACGCCGTCGCCCCAAGCCCACCGCCCAGCCCCTGACCCAAGCCAGCCGTCCAGCCCCCGATGCCCCAGCCCCAAGCCCGCCTCCCAGACCCCGACGACCCCGCCCCAAGCCCACCGCCCAGCCCCCGACCCAAGCCAGCCGCCCAGCCCCCGACGCTCCAGCCCCAAGCCCACCGCCCAGCCCCCGACGCCCCCGCCCCAAGCCCACCGCCCAGGCCCCGACCCAAGCCAGCCGCCCAGCCCCCGACTCCCCAGCCCCAAGCCCGCCGCCCAGCCCCCGACGCCCCCGCCCCAAGCCCACCGCCCAGCCCCCGACCCAAGCCAGCCGCCCAGCCCCGGACGCCCCAGCCCCAAGGGCGCCGCCCAGCCCCTATACGACACCGCGAGAAAGAGAGAGAGAGAGAGATCGAGAGAGAGAGAGGGGGGGGTTACCTTCGGGAGAGAGAAAGGAGAGGATGCCGACGCCGACACCGACGCCGATCACCGAAGCTAACACCGGCGAGAGAGAGATAGAGAGAGAGAGAGAGTGAATTTGGGGGGAATGCGAAAAGTTCCTCCCGCCATTTCATTTAAAGTCTGGTACGTATATATAGCGACGGACTAGCGACGTATAAAAACCCGTCGCCCAGTAGTCGCCATGTTTGGTACTTGC
The DNA here is from genome assembly GCA_029216955.1 of Iris pallida. Classification (NCBI taxonomy): domain Eukaryota; kingdom Viridiplantae; phylum Streptophyta; class Magnoliopsida; order Asparagales; family Iridaceae; genus Iris; species Iris pallida. The sequence continues at coordinate 1,694,752 of JANAVB010022200.1, forward strand.
CGACTGAATATCCGTCGCTACGTAGTCGAAGAAATGTCCTGCCAATTCTCTACACAATTCTCCCCAAATAATCGACTACGTAGCGACGACTGGAGATCCGTCGCTATAACTCCGACAGCCTAGCGACGGATGTGCGACCTTTCCTCCCCCTAAAATTAAAATAAAAATGGCAAAGGCGGGTGGTCGGTAATCAGTCGGTGAGCGGCCACGAAGCCGTCGCTAACGCCGACTGAAAATTTCCGCCGCTAAATATCCGTCGCTAATTTTCTGTATTTTGGTAGTGTACTATCTCCTTCCACATTGGCAGCCGCACGTGTTCTTCTCCTCTCCCCCTCCGCAGCAGCCATCGGAGTTATCATTCTTCTTCCTCCCCCTAGATCAGTCGGCCGACCCTGTCCGCCTCCTTGACGAGTTGCCAGAGGCATCCCTCTTCTAGGCGGTACTGCCTGTTTCGCCGGTATGGATCTGTTTGTCCCTTGGTTGGGCTGCCATCCGTATCCTCCCGAGTACCTATCCTTCCTTCCCTGTGGCCCCTACCGACGCCGCCTCTCCACCGTAGGCCACCCACCCCCCTCGTCGCGGGGTGCGTCGACTCCTATTCCTTGGGGGACATCCACCGCTGTTCTCGTCGCCCCAAGGGAAGAGTCTCCAGGCGAAAACCCTAGGTTTTGCATCTTTTATATATATATATATATATATATATATATATATATATATATATATATATATATATATGACCCCTAGTCTAGTAGTAGTGGTGAAACTAGGC